>MU679976.1:21801-113916 GCA_026770625.1 Nicotiana glauca | reverse complement strand
AATAGCCGGGGTCGTCAGTACTTTAATGACTCAAGACAAAAGCACTCTTGCACCTATGATATTAGCCGATATCTTTCGCGCTCTTACAACCTGTAAAGCTGGGAAAGACTTCTTCGAGGGATGCAATCTACTGCTGCAAATGTGGATGACTGAGCACCTGTGCCATCCCCCTCAGTTTTTGAGCTATGGGTCTCCAGAAAAAACATGCATAGAAGATTTCTACACGAGGGTTAAAAGGGTAAATTTGCCAGAAGGATTCACGGGTTGGACAACATACTTTCGATCCCTTACAGCTAGTCAAATAGAATAGACGCTTGGATGGCTAACAGTTAATCAAATCATATACATGGCAGCAGCAAGGCCGCATATCCTCTTGATGGGTCTCAAAAGCATTCAACCCTATGCCCCATATCGGCTTTTGAGGCAGCTTGGAAGATGCCAGATAGTGCCGAAGTATGGTGATCTTAGTACTTAAGTAGTTGAGATTAGTCCTAAAGGACAATTCCCTGAAGCAAAAGTCCGCCAGATTTGGAATGAATGTCAATACTTGAAGTCAGACACTTGCGTAAAGGATCTGGACAAAGGCGAAGTATCGCCCGAGTACTCTGCTTGGTATAGGAGAGAATGTGAGCATTAAAGGCCAGCTAAAAGACCTCATATCCAGGAGTTTGCTGAATTATCGAGAGAACAGTGGGCTTGGCTAGCCAAAGAGAATGAGTACAGGGCAAAAATAAGCGAGCTGGAAAAATAAGTCCAAAATCTTAAATTTAAAAAAGTGTGCAAGCTGCGGCTGATGAGGGCGAGAAAAAGGAATTGGCAAAAGAAAATGAAGCCTTGTGAGCACAAATCCAGAAAATGAAGATATCGGTGGAGAACCCTGTTAGGAATGCCAAAGATGCAAAGCTTATAGACAATTTAAGGCAAAAAGTAAATGATTACAGTTTTGACCTTAACAAAGCAGAAAAGGAACTAGCTAGGGTTCGAAGACAGTTGGCTAAAAATACAGAAGAACGAGCCTGCATGATTCAATAGCTGAAAGAGGAACATGACAATGAGGTCGCCAGATTGAGGAAAAGGGTCATTACCGCAGAAAATAAAATAAGCAAACAAGTAAAAGAGTTCACGATTGAAAGGGAACACTGCTATACAGCTTTAGCACAATTAGAAATGGATCTACAATAACTTTAGGAGAGAAATCAGCAGACTCTGGAGGCCAGGGTCGAACAGATAGGGCGGTTACTTCAGGAAAAGGGCATAATCAGACAAAGAATTCTATCAATTGCTCACCACATCACCAGGAAATGCCAAATATACGAGAATATGACTCAGACTACCTTCTTTGCCTCAGTGATAATATTTGTGAAACAGATAATAAGTGACCGGGACATACTTCAAAGGGAACTTGCATATAGGCCCTCGGCGAGACCGAACGATGTCCCGCGGGCACCAGGAGCTTTAATGTATTCATGAGTCTATATCTCATTATGTCAGTTACTTGAGTCTGTATTTTCATTTTAGTCAGTCTGCATTTCATTTTAAAGTAGAATAGTTATTAAGAAGTATGTAGTCTTGATTATCATTTAGAATATGTCGTTGTAATGGATGTGTTTGCTATTAATAAAATTAAAAATTCCAAAAATTGTTGTTATTATTTTTGCATTTATCTGGTTAAGTCAAAATCACGATACATAGGAAATTTTCATAAGACCCGATCATAGCAATATGAAAAACAATAAAAATAAATAAAAAAAAGAAGCGGGAAGCAAAAAAAGGGGGGGGGGGGGAGATCCTCAATAAAAGAGCCATGAGAAAGCAAAGAAAGGGCAAGAATAAAAGAAAGGTTATAGTTAAAGCCGGGATGACGCATGTGGCCGAGCAAAATCATATTAGAAAGCAATAATTTTCTAGGTGCATCCATGCTTCAAATATGCGGTCCTTTGTCTGTTAATGCCCTAACCACTAATAACGCTGTTGTTGTTGATGAGTTCAGACAGGTGGTTTAGCCAGCTGTCATTCTGGCAACTCATCCATATAATACCCGCTCCAAAGATATGTCGAAAATGGTTAGCCAAGAGATCGAAGCAACTATTGTTGACCCGGCCAGGGAGGAAGAAATAGTGGATGTCAATGCTATGAAAGAGGAATTGCACAAGCTGAAACAACAAATGGCCGAGATGTACCAGGCCTGCGCAAAAGGACATCCCTTGCCAGTTTATCCTGCCAATCCTGCCTATGTCCCGCCACCAGTTCAATCACAAGATCCTCCCATTGTGAACTCTTCCCCGGCCTATCCTACTTACCAGCCATACTATGCAACCACTTCTCAAACACCACCACCTCCACTACCAAAACAGACTCCGTGTCCTCCACCACTAGTCGCTCCTGTGTACGTAGCTCCTCCGCCCGCCATGTTACACAAATCTTCAAGTGAACCTTTGTTCCATACTTAGGAAAGCCACTATTATCCACCCGATCCTACTTTCAAACCTCATGAGCCATACTCTTATACTGCTCTTATTGATATATCAGCTGAAGAAGAAAAGCCTCTTAAGAACCCCGAATAGGAGGAAATGATACGCAAAGTAAAAAGTTTGGAACAATCATTCCGAAACATGCAAGGTTTAGGAGGGCAAGTGAGTGTTGCTTATAAGGACCTGTGTTTGTTTCCAGAAGTCCAACTACCTGCTGGTTTCAAATTACCGAAGTTTGATTTTTATGATGGACATGGCAATCCTGTAGCTCATTTGAGAGGATTTTGTAGTAAGATGAGAGGTGCTGGAGGAAAAGATGAATTGTTAATGGCGTATTTCAGCCAAAGTCTCAATGGATCGGCTTTAGAATGGTATACACGACAAGATCATACCCGATGGTACACATGGGATGACTTAGCCCAAGCATTTGCAAACCACTTTTAGTATAATTTGGAGATTGTACCTGATCGTCTCTCTTTGACCAAGATTGAAAAGAAACCTGGAGGAAGTTTTAGAGAATATGGATTTCGATAGAGGGAACAGGCTGCAAGGGTCGATCATCTAATGAAGGAAGGCGAATTGGTGGATTATTTTCTGCAGGCTTTGGAGCCTACTTACTATGGTCATCTGGTGTCAGTAGTAGGAAAATCTTTTAACGAGGTAGTGAAAATGGGAAGTATGGTTGAAGAGGGGCTCAAATCCGACAAAATCATGAGCTATTCGGCAATCAAGGCAACTACTCAGGCCATCCAAAGTGGAGGGGTACTGGGAAAGAAAAAGAAAGAAGATGTGGTTGTAGTTGACTCGAGAGCTTGGTCCAGAGGCCCATCACACTATTACCATCAACCCCATCCCCAAATTTATTCCCACACTCCACAGTACTATTACCCTCCCCGTGGTCCCCACTTTTCTGTCCACCATGCCCACACATACCTCCAACATCCTACCCACGCGCCATGGCGTGCACCCATTCCACAAAATACTTACCCAACTCAAAACACCTACCCACCTCCAAGAGCCCACAGGAATCCCCCTGGAGTAGGTTTGCGAGCTAGCCAGAATTTCAAGCAAGAGAGGGCACAGAAGCAGGAAACTTTCACCCCTATCGGAGAGTCATATGCAGAATTGTTTGAGAAACTAAAGCATTATAACTTGATTTCACCAATCCCTCCAAATCAGGTGGACAAACGTGCAAGAATCTTTGACCCTTCTAAAAGGCGTGAATACCATTCCAATGCCCCAGGGGCACGATGTCGAAAGTTTCCGAGATTTGAAAAGAGAGATAGAAAGAATGATTTAGGAAGGGATAATTGCGGTCCAGGACAGTGCTACCTAGAAAATTACACAGAATCCTTTACCTGCACATGATGGTGCACATTTTGTGGGGAAGATCCATGGCGACAGGAAGTATGAGAATCCTCTCGGAAATGTGGTGAATGAAGGCCCCAGCAATTTTGATGGGCAATCCAGTGGCTAAGATGTCGAGTTCGGTAATTGAAAAGACGCTCCATCTCCAGAGTAACTAGAGTGGAGCTTTGGTGGTTTATTTTGTTGTCATTTCTGTTGTCCGGGTTATTCCCCGGGTTGTAATCTGGACATTGTCTTGTGACTCAAACCCTTCTATCTGTTTACTTTGCTTTGTTTAGTCATAATAGCTTGTTTAGTGTCGTCTAAGTTTGTTCAAGGGCTGTAACTAGTTCAGTTTGCTTATTTTGTTGTTTAAATCCTTTCACCGTCAGTCTAATGCAATTCTCTATTTCCTACCATTTCTAGCCATTTTATTTAGTCCCCTTCTCCATTTACAATTCTTTTATGCTGGTTCTAGTGACATGACATGTACGTATAATTCTCGGCATGGTTTTTAAAAGTCAGTTTAGTAATGAAGCAATGAAACAATGTTGAAGCTGTAAGGACATTCAAGGGAAATGAGTAAAGGCATTTTGAGATCACGTCGAGCCCAAATTAAGTGAAACTAGGAGGCAAATAGAACATAAAGTAATACTGTTGAAATGCATCATGCCACATAAGTTTAAAGCCATACCCTAAGTGTACAAGGACCGTTCGTGGTACCAAGATTGTTGTCCAATAGCACTGGTTAATTGACAAATACGGAAGACAAATATGTGAATTAATCAAATGGTATTATGTGTGTTTTCCTCAGCTTGTTTAACTGTGTAGTTTGTACTTGGCATGTTTTAGAGATTGGAATGACGAAGGCATTTTATTCTGCTATCCAAACACTCTATCCTTTGTTACCCCTTTGAGCCTCGGTTATTTTCTTGCACACCCCTCTTTCGAAATCATTAATAAGACTCGCAAATTCGAATGGGGAAGTAAGTGGAGAAACAAGAGAAAAAATAGTGAAAGAAAAGAAGAGAAAAGAAAGGAAAGGAAAGAAAAAAGAAGAAAAGAAAGGAAAAGCAAAAAGAAAAGAAAAAGAAGAAAGAGAAGAAAAGAAAAAAAAAGAAAAGAAGAAGAAAGAAAAGAAAAGAAAAGAAGAAAAAGAAAATAAAAGAAAGAAAAAAGAAGAAAAGGAAAAGCAAAGAAAGGAAAAGAAAAGAAAGGAAAAGAAAGAAAGAAAAGTGGAAGAAGGATCGCAACAACAAATGTAGTCGCCTGAACTACGTTTGACTTGATCCCGAAAGGGTACGTAGGCAGCCTCTCTCTGAGGTTCAGTCACACCAAAATAAAATTCCAAAAGCCCCAAGAAGGAAACTGGGGCAGAAGTTGTGGTTGTTGTGGGAAATCAGATTCTGAAAGTTGAAATGTTGAACCCAAGTTTGAATTATTTTGAGCCTTTGATATCCTTTCTTTCTAACCCAATCCGAAAGCCAACATTACGGTCCAAAGAAAGACCTTCTGATCAGTCTTCAAGAAATGCCAAGTCAAGCGAGTAGAGGAGAAGCATATCAGGGGAAACACTCCGGTCCAAATGAAGGAAATGAAGAATGGGAGAGTCTTGTTGATGAGAACCCTCACGGGTACCTCAAGGCAACGAAAGCTAAGAGAAATAAAAAATGAGAGAGTTTTATTGGTGAAAACCTTCACAGGCACCATAAGGCGATGGTGAGTTGAGAGAAAAGACCAAAATGAGAGAGGCTTGATGGTGAAAACCTACAGGCACTACGAGTCGAATAAGGATTGTGAATCAGACCGGGCAAGCGAAGCATTGAAGCCCAGTTTCATGACGAAGATGTACAACAAGTGCTGAACATCAGATTTGCTAAACAGAGTAGGCTGCAGGTGCATGTCCAGGTCGTTAGAGTTGGTATCCACATCCGATGGATTGCTACTTTGTAGGTTTCTTGTTAGGAATCGTCTCTCTCCATTAACCTTTACTCCAATCCTCCCACTTTGTTTTACTCTTTCGTCCTAGGTCAGTTTGTTCAAAAAAAGTGAGAAATGACATCAAAATCTGCCACCAAGCTTTCCAATTAAACAACACGGGACCTGGTGAGCACATAAAGGCGTCAAGCCAGGAGAAACCTGCAGGCACAATGAGTTGGCCACAATCAACATGCTTTGGGATTCGTGTGAAATACAAGAGTTTGATACGTCTCAATTTAGGAGCCATGCAACAGATGGAGGGTGTTTTGGTGAACGGATCAGAGGTATTCTCCATGTCAAGGGTAGAAAAGAAAGTGGTTAGTCAATAAACAAGCAAGATCTTCGAGTGGGAATCAGTTATCATGGTGAGTGAAGGAACAATAAACTCAAGGCTGAAGCCAGTGGTTAAGCTAAGAAAGAACATCATATACCCAAAGTGGGGGGCAATAGACATACTGGTGGATTCATATGAGACATGAGGATTAGGGAGATGACAGTTCATGCAATTCAACAAATGGAGGATGTCGGGCCACCTTCAAAGATCAAGGCCACAAACCAACCACAACATTTTAAACTCACAAGTTTTCTTTGTTTGAAACAGGAACAACGCAGTGTAAGAAAGTTGGAAGAAAAGAGAAGAAAAGAAAGAAAAGAAAAGGGAAGACAACGAGAGCCGACAAAAGGGAAGCTTCTCAAAATCTTTGCCCTTGCCTGTCTTGTGCACAAAATACTGCCATTGTTTTTTACATTTTTCCTCCTAGGATAAAAGGCCTAGTCTGATGGAGCTTTCGCCAAATCAAATCTTAGTCTGATGAATCTTTCTCCTAAGATAACAAAGGACCTAGTCGGATGAATCTTCTCCTAGAGTTAAAATCTTAGTCTGATGAACCTTTCTACTAAGATAACAAAAGACCTAGTCTGATGAATCTCCTCCTAGGATCAACATCTTAGTCTGATGAATCTTTCTCCTAAGATAAAAAAATAGACCTAGTCTGATGAACCTTCTCCTAGGATCAAAGTCTTAGTCTGACGAATTTTTCTCCTAAGATAGAAAACCTAGTCCGATGAATTTTCTCCTTGGATCTAAAATCTTAGTCTGATGCAACTTTCTACTAAGATAACTAAACAAAGACCTAGTCTGATGAACCTTCTCCTAGAGTCAAAATCTTAGTCTGATGAAATTTTCTCCTAAGATAACAAAATGGACCTAGTCTGATAAACCTTCTCCTAGGATCAAAGTCTTAGTCTGACGAATCTTTCTCCTAAGATAACAGAAAACCTAGTCTGATGAATTTTCTCCTAGAGTCTGCATCCTAGTCTGATGAATTTTTCTCCTAAGATAGTAAACCTAGTCTGATGAATTCTCTCCTAGGATCACATCTTAGTCTGATGAATCTTTCTCCTAAGATAGTAAACCTAGTCTGATGTACCTTCTCCTAGAGTCAAAATCTTAGTCTGATGAATCTTTATCCTAAGATAACAAAATAGACCTAGTCTGTTGAATGTTCTCCTAGAGTCAAAATCTTAGTCTGATGAAACTTTCTCCTAAGATAACAAGAGACCTAGTCTGATGAAACTTTCTCCTAAGATAACAAGAGACCTAGTCTGATGAATCTTCTCCTAGAGTCAAAATCTTAGTTTGACGAACCTTTCTCCTAATATAACAAGAGACCTAGTCTGATGAATCTTCTCCTAGAGTCAAAATCTTAGTCTGATGAACCTTTCTCCTAAGATAACAAAAGACCTAGTCTGATGAATCTTCTCCTAGAGTCCAAGTCTTAGTCTGATGAATCTTGCTCCTGAGATAGTAAATCTAGTCTGATGACTCTTCTCCTAGGATCTAAATCTTAGTATGATGAATCTTTCTACTAAGATAACAAAAGACCTAGTCTGATGAATCTTCTCCTAGAGTCAAAATCTTAGTCAAATATTTTTACTCACAGGGGTCGTACATGCCAATGAAGTCTTTAGTTTTTCTCTCACCATAGTATCAATATCTTAGGTAACAACTCACAAGTCTGCCCGGTCACCAAACTAAGGCAAAAAATTTTCTTTGTTTGTTTATTTTGTTGCAGTCAGGAGCCCACCTAGAGAACAAGGGAATATTTTTTAAGCTTCAGCAGTTAGGCGCCCACCTGGAGAACAAGGGAAGTACAATTCAAACTTTAGCTTTTAATTTTTGATATTGGATAACATTATGTGCCTAGCCACCAAACTGGGGCAGAAAATTTTCTTTGTTTGTCTATTTTGTTGTCGTCAGGAGCCCACCTGGAGAACAAGGGAATACATTTCAAACACAGCAGTCAGGCACCCACCTGAAGAACAAGGGAAGTACAATCAAAATTTTAGCCTTTAATTTTAATATCTGATAACATGATGTGCCCAGTTATCATACTGGGGCAGAAATTTTTTTGTGTTTGTTTGTTTCATCGTAATTAGGAGCCCACCTGGAGAACAAGGGAATACATTTCAAACACAGCAGTCAGGCACCCACCTGAAGAACAAGGGAAGTACAATCAAAATTTTAGCCTTTAATTTTAATATCTGATAACATGATGTGCCCAGTTATCATACTGGGGCAGAAATTTTTTTGTGTTTGTTTGTTTCATCGCAATTAGGAGCCCACCTGGAGAACAAGGGAATACTTTTCAAGCATTGCAAACAGGAGCCCACCTGGAAAATAAGGGAATACTTTTCAAGCATCGCAAGTAGGAGCCCACCTGATAAACAAGGGAATACCTTTCTCAAGCATCGTAAGCAGGAGCTCACCTGAAAAATGGATATATATTTCAAATTGTATTAATCAAGAATCATCAAGAGGAATGGCAAAACATCGTCAAGGCAACAACAAGAATTCCATTGAAAGAACACAAGATACAAGCTCAAGGCAACACAAGAGCAAGTTTGAAGGCATAGATAGGATTTCTTGTAACTCATAGAACATAGCTTAGGATAGCTTCTTTTTATCTTGACATGGTGTAATAAGGAGGTCAGCGAGCAGTAACAGCAGCAACAGCAGTGAAATCACAAGCTCCTGGAAGTCCCAGCTACCAGACATTCTCGAACTACACTGACCTGATTCCTGTTTAGCCCAGGATATGTAGGGAAACTCTGAAGCTGGGTGCGGTCAAAACTTTTCAAAAATGCTTCACACAGAATTTTCAAACGGGCAAAAATCGCTCGTATTTGCTCAGTTATCTTTGCCCGAAAATATTTCATGTTTCCAAGCAAAGAGGGGCAACTGTGAGCACGTGATTTTTGCCATATCTATGAATTAATCCCATAAAATTCAAACAAAAAGATTTTTCCTTATTTTTACAATTTTTGTGAATTTTGTGTTAATTGTTTGCATTTTATTTGTGCATGTTAATTCATATAAAATACAAAAACACGCATTTGTATTTAGTTTTTAACTTCATATGTTAGCATTAAGTAGGGGTTAATTTGTTTTAGAATATGATATAAAGAAAATAACAAAAATAGTTCACTTAGCATTTTAGCATTTTAATTGTGAAATTGTCTTGATTTAGTTTTAGAACAATTTTATGCATTAAGTAGTTTAGTTTAATTTCTAGTTTAATTTTCTTGCATCTCCACAAAAATAATTTAAATAAAGAGAAAACAATTAAATTGAAGAAGAAGAATGAAAAGGCTATATCTATTGGGCTCATTATTTCCCTAGCCCAAACACCCCATTACCATCGCCCAGCACCCCGTCCATGGCCCAATTACCCCCAAACCCGGCATGCCCTCCCTTCAGATAAAACGACGTCGTTTGGCGTCCTGTGATCTTAACCATTGAAACCTCCTAATATAATGGTCCACGATTTATCAAGAGTGAACATTAAACGGTCGGGCCCTTTTAATTAATTAAAAAGACAGACAGTCTCTTCCTCGTACAGCCTTGACCCCGCCGAAACCCTCGCCGCCGGGAAATGCCATTTATGTCGTCGGCCACCAAATTAACACCACTGATTCTCCATACCATCCACTTGCCATTCCCCATGTCCCTATCCCTCGAATCCTGCCCCAACTCCTCGAATATCCATTTTAAATTTTCCGGCCAAACACCACAAAAATTAACGCCCTGTGACCGCCGGAACCTTCTCATCCCAAATGCCCAAGCCATGTTACTCAAATCATACCGGAACCGTTCGAATTTGGATTTTTGAATTTTTCGGCCAAAGAACCCTAACCCAAAATCTTTATGATTTCGGACCGTAGTATCCCTAGCCATGTGTTTTCTTATGAAAACACATGGCTGGGGATGTTACGTGTCAGGAATTGTGGAAGATTCAGGCGTCGATGGCCAGCCGGAGTTTCTCTTTGCATCTGTGAGTTTTTCTTCTTTTATTTCTATTTTTATTTCATTTTAGTCAGTAATAATCTAATGATCCGAAATTATTTCGAAATTCTGCTTTATCTGATGTTAGTTAATATTAATTTGTTGATTAGCTTAAGCTCATTAATTAGTTGGTAATCTTGTTTGATTGAAGTTAGGAAGTCATTTAGTTTAGCTCCCTTTGCATGACTGTTGGATGTTGGATTTTGGTGGTTCAAATTGATTAAGTCTGAGCTGATAATCTAGTGTTTAGTTGAGGGGCAATTAAGTTAATTTAGGATAGGGAATATAGGTAGAATGCCATAGAAGTTTCTAGGATGTGGGGTCTTAAAAGAAAAATTAGAAATGATAGGGGGTAAAATATAAAAAGGGAGGGACTGTTATGAAAATAAAAGTTGTTAGTTTGCCTATAAATAGGCATTGCATTGCCTTGTAAAAGGGGTCAGATATTCAACCATTATAAATGCCAAAAAAAAGAATACTCTTTCTAGGAGCATTCAGATCTGAAATAGTCTTCAAGTTCAAAAACCAAAAAATATACAAAAACTAAACTAAAAAAAAAGTTGGAATCACTGTTCCATTGAAATGGTGAATTACATTTAGATTCGAATCCTTGATGCATATTGTTGGGAGTTGAATTCTAGTGGGTCTGCCTGATTTTGATAGAGGTTTGGTGGTCTGGGTTCAGCTGGGAAGTTTTGTGGCATGTTTGTGGACTTACAGTCAATTCCGGACTGATTTGTGGTTGTTTTTTTTCAAGTTGTTACAATTTTGTACTGGCCTTTTATCTGGAATTTCAGACTTCCTGTATTTCTGGTTTATACATTGGATTAGGTTGCTATTTTGTTGCTGGAAGGGATTGCTGCTGTTGATTGTTGCTACTGACTTTCTCTCCTGCTTATTTTTGTTCATTTCCATGTATATCTCCCAATCTCCCATGAATTGTGAAGGAACCTTGTACATGTCATGTTGAAGGATTGAAACTGATGAATAGAGTTGAATTTGCTTGAAGTTTTCTTGTTTTATTTCCATTTCATGTATGTGGGACGTTTGTTTGGTGAATGACTTGTATAAATTTGGACTCATAGTTGGTCAAATCTGTTAACTAGACTACTACTTAGCATCAGTATTAGGTGATTTGTCTAATTAGCTTAAGCTGAAAATAAAGTTTGTATTGATCAATTGACTGTTAGCTTTTAACCTTCGATTAGTTAGACTGATTCATGTGATATATTAGAACTCAAGTATTAGTAAGTTGCAGAATATGAATTTACTACTTGAAAATCCATGCTAGTTGAAACAAAGGTAATTTTGGATTAAAAAAGTTTCAATCGCCTATACGAGTTGGTAGCCGTTCCTTGATCAGTTTTATGGTGTTTTGTCCCTAATATTCTCATGTGAAAATAGTCTTCAACACTTATTTCTTATTGCTTTTATTGAAATTTGATGGGAGTTTGGGCTCAAGACGTGAAAGATGGGCCAATGGTTGGCATTAAGGCCCAAGGCCTTTGCATTCAGGGACAAGTACAACAAATAAACTTAAGCCTTGTCCCTATCAGAGATTCGATCCCAGGAAGGATAGTATCTGTTGCCCGGATTTCCTCCCTCATTGGTTGAGTTTGGACCGCTAAGTGCAGTTCCTACTTTACTTAATAATTCAATTCATGTGGTTAAGTATTCTTCTTTTAGAGATAATTAATCAATAAAAAATCATAGTCGCTTTTAGGTTGCCCTTTTAATAAAATGATGGGACGAGCCTCGCCAAATGAAATATAAAATTGCGGGGCCCTCAATAGATGATTATTGAAATAATTAGAATTTGGGAGGGCCGCTTAGCGAATTTCATGGCTTTCCCCAAAATAATATTACGTTAGAATCTTTAGATGCGTTTTAATTAAATTACCTTCTTAAACTCGGGTACGCATTGATTCGACCCAAATCCAAATCTCGACGAAGTCAAAACGTATCGACAACCATGGGTGCATTGATTGCGACGTGGTTCGAAACACATTTTCACGACGTCGCAATTCTTTAAAATAAATAATGATAAAAGGCGGTTTATAAAATAAAAGGCACATAGGCTAGCATGTATTAAAATCAGATAAGACCAAATGTAACAGTTAAGCGACCGTGCTAGAACCACGGAGCCCAGGAATGCCTAACACCTTCTCCCGGATTAACAGAATTCCTTATCCGGATTTCTGGTTCGCAGACTGTAACAGAGTCATATTTTTCCTCGGTTCGGGATTCAACTGGTGACTTGGGACACCATTAATCTCCCAAGTGGCGACTCTGAATAATTAATAACTAAATCTCGTTCCGATTGTCCTTTAATTGGAAAAACTCCTTTACGCCCTTGGCGTGTGTAGGTGAAAAAGGAGGTGTGACACAACCCACATAGGGTCCGGTCTTCCTAGTAAATCTTATGTTCTTGGCTTTGCGGGGTCTTAGCCAAATTTTGCACTTCTAGCTATCTTTTGGCGAAATAAGTCATTTTGCAAAAATAATCGCAACCAAGTCTTGCATGTATCTAATTGGGAATGTAACTATCTCACATAGTGTTGGTTTAAGTTTTCTCACACAGGTGTGGATTTACCTACCGGAGATTGAGCATGACAGATACCCTAGGATCACTGCATTCAGGAGCTGCTCGAGGAGCCATTTTATGTTTTTTAGTCAATTGCTCATGTTTTACTTTCTAGTCCTGTTTAATAGTATTCAGTCTTTAAGGTGATGTTAGAGTTTGTAATGGTCCATTTAAGTTTGCCGAGTCTTTTGTTATTGTATTTCTTATTTTGAATTCATAAATAAGTTACAAGTCAAAAATTTAAAAATAAAATAAAAAAATTTGCATTTTTTATATTTCCGTTATAAGTTTTCCTGTAGCACCTCTTTAAAAGTTTTTTTTTAAGATATCGATTCCCAACATTCCAAAAAAAAAAGATTTTCTTTTGAGGTTTTTCTTTGGGAAACTAATGAAAAATGAAAATTTTTTTAGGACATTGTACATAGAAGAAATAACATACCTTATCTTCTGTTTATCTTTTAAAATTTCTCCTTTAGGTAATTAAAAATTAAAATACAAAAATAGTTTTTTTGTTTATCTCTTTCATTTCTCATTTTAAAATCTTTCTTCAAGGAAACCAAATAAAATTTCAAAATATTTTTTCTTTGGTTTATTGTCATGATTTTCGTCCTAAAAAAAGTCAAATAATATTTTTCTCTTCTAGAATTTTTCCTTGATAGAGAATTTGTGTCAAAAGAAAAAAAAATCCGTTAAGCTTGAGTTTAAAATAGGTTATAGATAAATCATTGAGTCTAGAAAATTCAAAAAAAAAAAGAGATTTGTTTCTTTTACTTTCCTTATCTCGCCATAGTAGTCATTAAGGTAAAAAAGAAAGGGAAAAAAAAAAGAAAATGAGAATGTTGGTTTGTTTATTTTATTCCCGATCTTCCAGAACTACGCAAAGATCTGATTCATGCGGGGTCATGATACGTTGGAAACCTACATAGGGTTCGATCGAATTATTTTTTTTATTAAAAGAAAAAAAAAGAAAAAAGAAAAAATGGAAAAAAGAATGGAAAAAGAAAAGGAAAAAAAAGAGGTAGAGTTGTGGGGTGTGAGAAATGAGAAGGAAGAAAAAGAGCGATAATCAGAAAGAAAAATAGGAAGGAAAATGAGCAAGCAACTGCTAGAAAAGAAAAGAAAAGAGAGGTTGAAATGAACAAATTGGGATGATGCCAACTGACCCTTGTACTCTCGAAGTCATTTTAGAACCGATAACTGTGGCTAGGTGCATTCCACATAAAGTGAGATTATCTTATGTTAAATGCCCTAACGCTAATGTAATGGCTTCATTTTGTTATATTCATAGCAGAAGGGTGGTTAGTTTGTGATTTTTAAAGTGGTAACTCTTTTTCACAACATAAAGTCAAAATGCAATGGCGGACAACAATAGAACTGAGTTGATTGATATCGGTGCCCGAAAGCAGTTGATTGAATAGGACACTGGTTTGGCTGATGCGGTAAGAATGTTAAAACAACACATGACGGATATGTATAAGGCTCGGATGACTAAGAAGGCACCACCCCCACCACCACCTAGCTTCTTAGATGCTACCCTTATCTGAACTACGGTCATAGTGCCATATGATCCACCATACTCTCCAGATACACCCGCTTATCACAGATTTCTAAACCACCCTAATAGTTCCATCACTCGTCCTCCAACTATCTTTTCCCAAAAGTGCCCTCCTGTCACATCCACTATCCCCGACAATGAACACCCACTCAAAGCTCATGATGACCAATACTACCCCATAGAGGTTGCCCACAAGGTTCCTGAAACATACAAGCAGAGCCCTCGGGATGAGCTTCATGCTGAACAAGAGAAAGTCATAGGAAGAGAAGGGCGAGATGGGATACCCAGGAGGCTGAAAGGCATAGAACAGTCCATAAGGAACAAGAAAGGAATGGGAGACTAGGGTAGTATGGCTTGTAAAGAACTGTCTGTGTCCCCTGATGGTCGCCTGCCCGTGGGATTTAAAGTGCCACAATTTAACTTGTATGATGGGTGTGGAGATCCGGTAGCCTATTTGAGGGATTATTGCAGTGAAATGAGAAGTGTTGGCGAGAAAGATGATTTGTTGATGGCATATTTCAGTGAGAGCTTGAATGGGGCAGCTTTAGATGGCATAATCGTCAAGATGTCAGTAAATGGCCTACACTGGGTGACATGGCTCAAGATTTCATTCTATACTTTCAATGCAAATCAGGCGTTACCCTAGACCGCTCCACCCTATCTAAGATAGAAAAGAAGTTGAAGCAAAGCTTCAGGGAGTTTGGGATCAGATGGAGGGAGCAAGCTGCTCGAGTCAGTACCCCGATTGGTGAAGAAGAAATGGTTGAGCTTTTCCTACAAGCTAAGGGGTCCACCTACTTCAGTCATTTGATCCCGGCCTTGAGAAAGCGTTTCAATGATGTGTTAAAAATGGGAGAGATGGTAGAAGAGGGAATCAAGTCAGGCAAAATCATGAGTTGTTCGGCATTGAAAGGTACTACGAAAGATATTCAGAACATCCCAGTATGTTTGGGAGGAAGAAAGAGAAATAGAAAAGATGATCCACTGGGCATTCCTGCTCAACACTTTCAGACTCAACATCGGCCCCATGGATATCCTTGCGCATCAGATGACCCTTTTTAATGTTACTTCTCTCCACAGAACTCCCAAAGTCATACATCATTTTCCCCGTACCCAGCTCAATGAAATGCCTATCCACCCCCACGAGCCTACCGAAACCTCTATGGATTAGGTTTTCAGCCCAATCAAGCATTTAAGAACGAGAGGTTGCAGAATAAGAAAACCTTCACTCCGTTGGGAGAGTCATATGCCAGTTTGTTCCAGAGGCTAAGGAAATTGGACATGTTGAAGCCGATTTAGATAAAAACGCCAAAACCTCTTCCAAAGAAGTTTTATTGCTCAGATGCCCAGGGGCATGACATATGGAAGTGTTGGAATCTGAAGAAAGTGATTCAGAAGCTTATTGATGCAGATGATATTGTCGTGCAAAATCCAGATGCAGCAGATGCTAGCCAAAGTTCATTGCCTGTTCATAATGAGACGCATTTGGTGGGTATGATTGATTTTGAAAAGGAATATGAGAATTCTTCTGATATCCTCGGAGGTCCACGTGCTACGAAGCTTTCAGCGCTATCAGAGGTTGATCCTAAGAACGAGCAGGCAAAGGGAACCGAAAAGCAATTTATTAAGAACAATGTGATGGAGACTAGTGAATGTCCTAGTATTGTTGATGCAGAAGTCAGTGGCTAAGATGTTGAGTTTGATGATTGGAAAGACTCTCCTTTCTTGGTTAGCCAGGGAGGAGTTTTGGTGGTTTATTTTGTTGTCATTTCTGTTGTCCGGGTTATTTCATGGTTGTAATTCGGATATTGTCTTGTGACTCAACCCCTTCTATCCTTTTATTTTGCCTAGTTTATTTAGTCATAGTAGCCCGTTTAAGTGTTGTCTAGGTTTGTAACCCCAGTTTAGTTTGTTTATTTTGTTGTCCAAACCCTTTCACCATCTGTCCAATGTAATTTTTTGCTTTCTGTAATTTCTAGTCATTTTGTTTAGTTCTCTTTTCTTTTTATAGTTCTTTTCCTGTTGAATCTAGTGACATGAAATGCATGCATAATTCTCAGCCTGGTCTCAAAAGTTAGTTAGTCATGAAGCATTGAAATAATTTTAAAGATGATAGGGGCACCTGAGGGAAATAAGAACAGATTTGGACATTTTGAGATCATTGGAAACCCGAACCATGTGAAATTGAGGCAGATAGAACATAAAAAAACACTATTGAAATGCATCATGCTGCATCGGGTTGAAGCTAACGGCAAGTTTGCCCCAAATTGGCAGGGGTCATTCATGGTAACAGAGAGTGTTGTCCAACAGTACTTTAAAATTGACAAATATAGAAGGCGGATATGTGGATATGGTTATCAAGTCTGGTACAAAAGATGTTACGAATGTTTTCCTTGGTTTGTTTAATTTTGTTGTTTGTACTTGGCATATTTTGAAGATTGGAATGACGAAGGAATTTTGTTCTGCTATCTAAAACTTTATCCTTTATTACCCCTTTGAGCCTTATTTATTTTCTTTCATACCCCTCTTTCAGAATCAGTAGCAAAGATCAGAAACACAAGCGTGAAAGATAAGTAAAGGAAAAAGAGAAAAGAAGAATAATGAAAAGAGAGAAGAAAAAAAAGAAAAAAAAAGAAAAAAAGAAAAAAAAAATAAAAGAGAAGAAAAAGGAAAAGAAAAAATTAACAAAACAACAAAGAGAAAAGGAAGAAAGAAAAGAAAAGAAAAGAAGAGGAAGAAAAAGAAAAAGAAAAGAAAAATCAGAGCAACAAAGTAATTCCTATGTCATGAACTACGTTCGACTTGATTCCTTTTAAGGATACGTAGGCAGCCTCATGGTTCGCTCCCATTAAAATAAAAATCCAAAAGTCCCCAAGCAAGAAACTGGGGTAGAAGTTGTGGTTGTTGTAAGAAATCTGTTTTTGAAAGTTGTAATTTTGAACCCATTTGAATTGTTTTGAGCCTTGGATACCCTTTCTTTCTAACCCAATCCAAAAGCCCACATTACGTTCCAAAGAAAGACCTTTTGATAAGTCTTCAAGAGATGCCAAGTTGAGCAAGTAGAGGTGATTCAAGGCCGCAAGTGCATGTCATGATTATTAGATTTCGTATCCACATCTGATAGGTTTCTACTTTGTAGTTTTCTTGTTAGGAATCATCTCCTTCTATTGTCCTTTACTCTGTTCCTTTTGTCTTGCTTACTTCCTCTTCCTGAGTCTATTTGGTCATAACAAGTGAGAAATGACTTAAAAAATTTGCCAGCAGCTTTCCAATCGCACAAAATGGGATCTAGTTAGCATATCAAAGCGCCATACGTCCGAAAAGAACAACAAACGCACTGAGCTGGTAACAATCAACATGCTTTGGGATTCGTGTGAAATATAAAGGCTTGGTATATATCAATTCATGGACAATGCAACAGAAATAGGGCTAGGTTGAACGGATAAAAGGTATTTTCTATGATAAGATTGACAAAGATGGTAAACCAGTGACAAGCAAGATCTTCCAAGAAGAAATCGAAGTTATCATGGTTAGCGATGGAACAAAAGACCTCAAGGACAAGGCTAATGGTTCGAGTCAAGAAAGAACATCATACACACTGAGGGGGGTGGCAATTGACATGCTTTGGGGTTCATGTGAGATACAAAGGTTGGTAAATGTCAGTTCATGAGCAATGCAACAGATAGTGGGTATTGGGTCTGAACGGAGAAGTGGTATTTTCTGTGTTAAAGGTAACAAAGAAAGTGGTTAGTCAAAAACTAGCAAGGTCTTCAAGTAGAAATCGAAGTTATCATGGCAAGTGAAGGAACAATAGAAATCAAGGCCAGAGCCAGTGGTTTAAGTCAAGAAAGAACAACATACAAAATGAGTGGGTGGCAATTGTCGTGCTTTGAGATTTATGTAAACACAAGGGCTTGGTAGATATCAGGTCATGAGTAATACAATAGATAGGGGGTATTGGGTATGAACGGAGAAGAGGTATTCTCTGTGATAAGGATGACAAAGAAAGTGGTTAATCAAAAACTAGCAAGGTCTTCGAGTGGAAATGAAAGAAATCATAGGAAGTGAAGGAGCAATCGCCCTCAAAGTAAGGCCACAAACCAACCACCATGTTTAAACTGACAAGATTTTTCTTTGATTGAAAGAGGGGCAAAAAATTATGTTTCTTTCGGAGAAACCCTCCGTAAGGAAAGGCAGGCACCAAACAGGTATGACCGTAAATTCTTAGGACCCTCCTGGAAAATGGGACCTAGTTAAAAATATAAAACAGTCATGAGTAGTAAAATCTAGCGTAAATGTACCCCAAGTAATATAAGATGGTTTTAAAGTTCGCATGTTGGAGATAGGATTCAATTAAGAGTTTTCAGGACCCTCCTGAATAATGGAACCTAGCTTTAAGATTGCTGTTAGATAACAAGATGTAGCGGAAATAATACCTTTAGAAGATATAACTTAGATTAAAAATTTGTCGTTTAATTAAGAGTTGTCAGGACCCTCCTGAATAATGGGACCTAGCTTTAAAATTTCCATTAGATAACAAAATTTAGCATAAGTTCTTTTGTAGGGTAGTATAATCAGCCGTAAACAATTGTCATACTTAAGATAAAACATGACTTTTGATTTTCAGGACCCTCTTGGATAATGGGATGTAGTTATAAGACCTTTTTAGATAACAAGATTTAGCAGAAGTTACACCTTTAAATTTAAAACTTTCTTTTAATTAAGAGCTATCCGGACCCCTCCTAGATAATAGGATCTAGCTTTCAAATTTTTAGTAATATTTGGTAACATTATTCAGTTTAACACTAACAGATGTGCCCAGCTACCAAACTGGGGCAGAAAATTTTCTTTGTTTTGTCTATTTTAGTTAAAATCAGGTACCCACGTGGAGAATAGGGAGAAGCAATTTAATGTTCAGAAGTCAGGTGCCCATCTAGAGAGCACTGGAATACATTCAAGTTCAGCAGTAAGGCGCCCACCTGGAGAGCAGGGGAATACATTTCAAGTTCAGCAGTCAGGTGCCTACCTGGAGGGCACGGGAATATATTTCAAGTTCAACAGTCAGGCGCCCACTTGGAGAGCACGGGAATACATTCATGTTCAGCATTCAGACACCCACATAGAGAGCACGGGAATACATTTCAAGTTCAGCATTCAGGAGCCCACCTGGAGAGCACGAGAATACATTCAAGTTGAGTAGCCAGGCGCCCACCTAGAGAGCAAGGGAAAGTATTTCAAGTTGAGCAGTCAGGACCCCACCTGGAAAGCACGGGAATACAATTCAAGTTCAGCAGTTAGGAGCCCACCTGGAGAGCACGGGAATACAATTCAAGTTCAGTAGTCAGGCGCACACCTGGAGAGCACGGGAATACAATTCAAGTTCAGCAGTCAAGAGCCCACCTGGAGAGAATGGGAATACGATTCAAGTTCAACAGTTAGGAGCCCACCTGGAGAGCACGGGAATACGATTCAAGTTTAGCAGTCAGGAGCCCACCTGGAGAGAACGGGAATACGATTCAGGTTCAAAATTCAGGCGTCCACCTAGAGAAATGGAGAGCATCTCAAAGAACAATTCGAATTCAGCAGTCAGGCATCCCCCTGGATAAAGGGAAAACATCTCAAATTAAAATTCAAGTCGGCAACAAAATGATTTCACCAGGAGAATACAAGTCAACAAGGCAACAAGGCAACAAGAACCACAAGAGCAAGTTTGAAGATATATATAGGATTTTTGTAATGCATAGGTCATAGTCTAGTCTAACTTCTTTTTATTTTGACATGGTGTAATCAGGGTTTCATTAAGCAGTAGCAGCAGCAGCAGTAGCAGCAACAGCGAAATCACAGCTTCATGGTAGTCCCAGCTACCAAAACACCCGAACTACACTGACCAGATTCCTTTATAGCCAAGGATATGTAGGCAACCTCTAAAGTAGGGTGTGGTCAAATGTTTCATCCCACAGAGTATTCAAACGGGCAAAAATCACGTGCTCACAGCTGCTCCTCTTTGCTCGGAAACACAAATTCAAAAACAAAATAGTTTTTCCATTGTTTGTAAGTTTGTGGATTTTTGTGACATTTTCTGTTAATTGTTTACAATTGTCTGTGCGTGTTTATTTTATTTAAATTTTGAAAATATACAAAAAAAATATTGCATTTGCATTTATGATTTAACTTTGCATTTTAATATTAAGTAGTAATTTAATTACTTTGCAAAAATGGAAAAAATCACAAAAATAGTTTATTTTTGTATTTTTATTTTACCTTTGAAATTTTGTTGTTGTGTTAATTTTTATATAGAGTTAGTTAGGTTATATTGGTAGGATAATTTGATTTGGGTTTAATTTTAAATTTAGGAAAGTAATTGTGAAAATAAAAGAAATAAAAAAAAGAAATGAAAAGGAAAAGAGAGCAAGAAAAGTGAAAGATCGGATTTTTGGGCTGATTGTATTTGATTTTTTAGGCCCAATTCAATTCCCCTTTACCCCAAAAAAATATCCGCCCGTCTGCTCCAATACCCGTCCAAATACCCCTAAACCCGACCCACTCACCCAAAATATACAGACTCACAAAGCCCTAAGTCCAAAGCGTAGAGACAGGAACACTGTTCCTCTTCTACAAATCGAATCGAGCCCCATTTCAGCCCAAATCCATGGCGACTGATTCCAAACCCAAAAAAATGCCTTCCACCTTCTCTCCTCTTGCCGTTTTAACGGTTTCTGATGCCAAAGATTCCCCTCTCCTCTCAATCGCTCTTTTGAGATATATCTCACGATTGGAAGGTTCTGAGAATGATTCGCTGGATGAGTTTGAGGCATTGGACTAATTTCACTCAATCCAAGCTCCACATTCATCAGGGTTTCGTTCTCAAAAGGGCCCATTTTGATTTTGTAGAGGAGGGGATTTTCGGGGAAAGATCAGTAGAGTGAAAAGGTTCTAGGGTTCTTTGAATTTTCTTGTAGATTTATCTCGTTTGGTTTGGCATTTTTTAGAAGAAAAAAAAAGTTCTCAAGAACATGGTCTAATTAAGTGAAGTCCTCTGATTCATTTTTGAAATTTTGGTTTGAAAAAATGGAGTTCAACTGAAGCTCTAGGAAGTTGGATTCGCCAAGTTTGCTACTGGTTTGTTGTTCTTCGAGTTTTGAATTGTCATTGTGTTCTTGTTGGAATTTTGGCATTGAAGCTTTGTAATCGCCTTCGATTCTATTATAAAAGAAATTTGTGATTTCAGGTTCGATATTTTTCCTTTTCTCCTATGTGACTTTGTTTTTGTTTAAGTGTTCTTGAGCTATAAGATTCTGTCTGGAGTGGTCTGTTTTGTGCTATGATCGAACTTCTTGCCGGTGAATTTCTTTTCAATGGTATGATGTGTTTGAATACGTTCAATCTGTAAGAGTCGATTTTGAGTAATCGTCCTCTATGCTTTTTGTGCTTTAACTGTTATTTAGGTGTCGAGTTTTCATTTGAATCGAGATTTCGTCATTTTCAAATGAATGATTGTGTTTAGCTTTGTGATTGCTAAACGAGCATGAACCCGTGATGCTTATTCTCATGAGTTTCTTTGTATTCTTCTACTACGAAAGAGCAATTGTACGTCCTTAGGAAGTCAAAATGGCCTATCGAATTTCAAACATGATTCTGAGTCTAACTAGCCTGCTCTTGTTGATCATTAACTCATAACCATGATATTTATTGGAATTTTTGTCTACATTAATGAGTGTTTAACTTGAAATGATATGCTTGTGGTTGCAAATATGTTAGGAACATTGAATCTATTGAATGAGTTTGACGCATTTTAGCTAGAGCAATTGATTTTAAGAGCTTTGTTGATCCATGACTTCCTGATTCTTTTGGTTAAGGATTAACCACATCACAAAATGAGTTCCTTCTGTGTTTTGCTAGCCACAAAATATTCTTATTTTCAGACTACTCTACTCATGCTAAATGCTTAGTTTCGACATGTTTTACTTGAGTTAGTTAGTCGTAAGACGGCTAAACGAGTCATGAATCACTAAAGTGCCATGTTCTCTGGTTTCACGACTACTTTAATGCATTCTGCTAGTTTGAAGTAGCTGAAGTTATTCTTGACAATATTTGTTCTTTGTGGCTTACTATGGTTGAGAGGATCAGAGATTGTTCATGTTTTCTGGCATGCCATTTCTGTCAGTGAACCTTTTGCACCGGATTCAACATGAGAATTGTGTAGTAGTTCGACTTTGTTTTCTTTGAAATCAGTTTGTTTTTTTCCAGCCGAGCTATTGTGCCTCTGTGTCTTATTTCCCTAGCTGGCCCCTATTTTGCTTGGCTGATTTCAGGATTAAATGTGACTGTAGGGTAATAATAAGTTGTCACGACCTAAATCCCAAACCCGGTCGTAATGGCGCATCTCGTGAAGACAAGCCCAGCCAACAAAACAAATGCTTCCTTCTAATAGTTATTTAACATTTATAAAGCTAAAACATGATTAGCATAATCAAAAGCGCGGAAAAACAACGATAACAACAGGGAACCATCCCGTCACAGCCCGACATCGGGGTGTCACTAGTCATGAGCTACTACAAGGTTCACTAAAGTGCCACAAGGCCCGAAATAGGAACAAAGTCTGAAAGTAACATGAATAACATAAAATAAGGGAGAAGATATGGTGCCGCGGACGTTAGCGGTCTCTTGGCTCAGCTATGAAAATAAATCTTCAATCGGCTCAAAACCCGCTACCGGGTGGTCAAGTACCTGCATCTGCACACGAGGTGCAGGGAGTAAAGTGAGTACTCCAACTCAATGAGTAATAAAAGTAAATAATAGCTTAAAGCAAGAAATCACGTAAGGCACTCCATCATGCTATATAGAACAGTACAACCCTTTTTTGGAAAACAGTAAAACCGTGAAATCCTTTGGAAAACATCTGGGCTCAGTTAAAACCTCTTTTAAAAATGATCTTTTCAACAGTAGCCAAAAATACTTTCAAAACAATTTGTGACACTATGCACAGAAATCCGCCCCTCGGGCAATATCCTCGTTCCTGGTCAGCCACTCGGGCCCCAACACTCAATGATCAGATAGCACCAGCAAAAGCAGATAAATATCTCCAGGAATATCACAGACAACAAATAATGAACAAATGCATGAATGCAATGCAACGCATATGATGGTATATTCTAGTACCCACTACGGCGCGCAGCCCGTGCCACCCATATTTATTTATCGTCGACGACGCTCACTGGGGGAGTGTACAGACTCCGGAGGGGCTCCTAAAGCCCAAGCACAATAACAAGCAATCTCGTAGCATCAAATCTAGGCTCTCAGCCTCATATCAATATCAGTATAATCATCCAAACACTCGGCCTCAATATCAATGTAACACCGTTGCGGTGCGCAGCCCGAGCCACCCATAATATTTCAAGTCATATCACACAGTGTCATTGTTACCACTGTTTCAAGTCACTGTTGCGGCGTGCAGCCCGAGCCACCCATAATCAGTCCAGAAAACATTATAAGCCCTTTGGGCATTTATAAAACAGTAGTTCTTAGCTCGAAATAACATTTAAAATATCATTTGAGTTTTCAAAACTTAGAAATACGGCTGAGTTTACAAAATAGTATTTAAAATATTGGACGGAAACCAAATGACATGCAAGATATACAAAAACAATAATCTCAATCCCCGAAGGATTCACATAGTTGGCACGAAGCCCAAACATGGCAATCAACCCAAATTATGATGATAACAAGTATTTTTAGTCAAATACTCAATAAAATCAATGATCGGGACGGACCAAGTCACAATCCCCAATGGTGCTCTACCCCACGCTCATATCTGGCGTGCAAGTCACCTCAATACAGCACTATGATGTGCAAATCCGGGGTTTCAACCGTCAGGATATCATTTACAAGTATTACTCACCTCGAACCGGTGAAATCTCTAGCCCGCGACACCTTTGCCCTCCAAATTGGCCTCCACGCGCGTTGAATCTGGCCAAAATCAGAGTGAATACATCACAATATGCTAAGGGGACAATACCCAATCGAAAGAAATCGAAAAATATCAAAAAATCTCGAAACTAGCAAAACTCGAGCCCCGGGCCCGCTTCTCAAAAAATTATAAAATTAACATCACCGGCTTCGTTATCTCGCCACGAGTTCATACATACCAAATTCACAAAAATCGGAGTCCATTTGGCCCCTCAAATCACTAATTTAAACTCTTTCAAGTTTCAAGCCCTAAACTCTATTTTTACCCTTAATTCCCTTGGATTTTCAGCGTTAATCCATGTTTTTACACCATAACAACATAACCTAAGAAAAAGAATCCATACCTGATGAAGACTCTCGAATCCCTCTTCAAAATCGCCCAAAAATCGCCTTAGTCCGAAGTCCAAAATGTTTTCTCCTTCAAAATTTGCGAAGAAGGCTTAATATGGTTCTGCCCAGTCATTTTCGCTTATGCGGTCAAATAACCGCACCTGCGGTCACCGCACATGCAACCAAATGACCGCTTATGCGGTCGCCGCATTTGCGGATCCACGTCCGCTTCTGCGGAAATCCCTGGTCCTTCGAGGACCGCTTCTGTGATCAATACACCGCATCTGCGGAACCGCTTATGCGGTCCCTTTTCCGCAGATGCGTAAATGACAAAAACAGCAAAACATCAAACCTGCAACAAACTCTGAATCATCCGTTTAACCACCCGAAATTACCCCAAGGCCCCCGGGACCTCAACCTAAAGCACAGATATGATCTATTACTTTATTGAAACTTGCTCGAATCATCAAATCACCATCGTTACCATCAAAATCCTCAAATTTCACCAAATCAAACCTTATGAAATGCACATTCGATCAAAAAACCGACCAAACGATGTCCGAATGACCTAAAAATTTGCACACACATCCAAAATCACCCAACGAAGCTACAGCAACTCTCAGAATTCCATTCCGACTCTCGGATCAAAATCTCACCTATCAACCGGAATTTTCCGAAATTCTAACTTCGCCAATTCAAGCCTAATTCTACTCCGGACCTCCAAATTCAATTTCGATCGCACTCCCAAGTCACAAATTACCTCCCGGAGCTAACCAAACTATCAAAATTAACATCCGAGCCCTCTAACTCATAAGTCAACATCTGGTTGACTTTTCCAACCTAAGCATTCTTAAAAGAGACTAAGTGTCTTATTTCTTATCAAAACCATTGCAAATCAACCTGATTACACAAGATATGGATAATCAGGCATAAGGAAGCTGAAAATGGGGAAAACAGGGCGGTAATACCTGAGACGACGGGTCGGGTCGGGTCGTCACATCCTCCCCAACTTAATCAAACGCTCGTCCTTGAGCGTACCCAGAGTTGTACTACAAGCCAACCAGTAGCTGAATGATCTTACCAAGCATATACCCGGGATGATCCCACGTCACCCCATCTCTTATATGTCCGACAACACAACATAGCTGAAATTACCCAATCCAGCCTAGCCCATAATTCACAGCCAGCTGTAATAACCCATACTTGTAACCTCAATGAAATCATACGATATACCACATAATCCAAGCACTCGATACGATAGTCACTATTCACAGCATCTGCCCACAATGACCAGACACCGATAGAAAACCTCTTATTGGCTAAAGTCTTATTCCAACACTTTTATATACTGCTAACGATAAATAGGATACACGATAAACTATAACTATTCCTCAGGTCACCCATACATAAAGCCACTTCCCTGTTGACTAATGCCACAACAGATTTTCGGGCCAAACCTCGATATAAACTCTCTAATCAACTGAAATCACATCTGTTCGCATTCATTAATGACTCCAACAGTCACCTCGAATTCAATGAACCACTCTGGTGATATGACACCTCATCACATTCCTAAGCCACAGCTTGCATAATCCACACACCAATGATGGGCGGTCTGAACATACTCAAATCATGACAAATGACTCAAACAAAAGAGCTGTAACTCAGACTCCTTAGTACCATCACAACACAAGGATGAGACCCCGTCTCAAATCATAGAAATAGAGCACCTGAATCCTCTCGAAATGTCATAACTTCACATGGCCTTGCCCCAACGCGCGATCCTATTCAGACACTGTTACACATGAAGCACCTCAAGTTACCATGCTCAAAATAGACAGCCACACACAAATTGATGTTTGAAACCAAACAATCCATCACACCCACGGTGAAGCAAGTAATATACACCATTCAATCCTGAAAGGACACAACCGATGCGCTATTTGCTGAGCAACACCCAATACGGACTTTCCTAAGAAACCAGGAAGCAAGACATACCAAGTAACATACGCAAAACTATTCTCAACATCACACTGTTGCGGCGTGCAACCCAATCCAGATAACATACCCGTGGCGTCGTGCCACCCGATCCACACAAATATCTCACATACGGAGGTGCACTTCGAGCAAAATTTACTCATTATAACAAAATACCGAGTATCGATCGTAAGCATATTGAATGCATAATGATATCAGGTTATAGCATTGTAAGCTACAAAACTCAAACACAATGAATCTCGATAGTACCGCACCATACGTGCCCACAGTTCGAAAATCATAACGCCTCACAGCACAGAAAAGTAACTCATAGATCTCTCCAGACCCCTAGCAAGCTCAATAATGATAGATTCAACCTATCCCTCAACAAAACAACTCAGGGCCAACCAAGCTAACTCAAGCTAAACACGTACCCAGATATCCTACCGACGAGCTCATTATCAAGAAGACTGAAGCCGCTCCTCCCACTACTATAACTCCTACCGGAGCCATACGATACGGTGCTCGGCACCAAATTAATATCAAAATCCACAATCTCGCCCGTCGACATGCCCGGCCACAAGGAACGCATCCAAAAAGTCCCTCAATACCGGAACCGAAGCAATTATAGAAACCTCTACACTGACATCTGCCACAAAGGCATAGTTAAGGAAAGCAATCCTTCCCAGCCGTCCGCTGGTCCTTGGAACACAACCATTCAGCTAGAACATAGTCCGATGCACCTCGCCACGCAACCTGTGGCCTTTTCCGACATACCCCATAGCACAATAGTCAAGAATAACCCAACACTGAGACAACCAGTCTACACCCCAATATCATATCCAGAATCTAATATACGAAGCAAAGAAAGATCCTCTCGGGCTTCCAAACCCCTAATAGCCGCTAACGGTACCAATACACACTATCCACAACCACTACATAGCCTAAACATGAGAACTCCAAGTCTCCAGCTCCACATAGCACACGAATTACTATACCTGATCCCAACTTCTGCAGTATAAATACATATTACACCTCGAGTACCCAATCATCCTTCGAAGATATTCTAAAATTCTCCTGTGCCATCAAACACACTCAGATATCAGCAATCGATCTAGCAAGAAAGTGCCGCAACACTACCGAAATGCCATCAACTTAATCACATTGCCCTTTTTTTGAAGCATATACCCTTGTCAAATCACTACGATTAGCAACACCATTTTCCTTAGTCATATGAGGATCATTCACCCTAATCCTCTGAAGATCGATTCTTAAATCACCTGCAGCTGCTCGTGCTGCTTAAGAATTTAATGAATTTCCATTCTGAACTGAACCGAACCTTTCACACACAAATCCCAATCCTCCACAACATATCGCATATACCATACAACACTAGGATAACATGAGAACTTTTATCTCCCTTCCGCACCGCAGACATCGACACACTCAACTAGTCAAGAACTTTCACTGATCCCATTTAGAAGAAAAATCATTACACACTCCATGCTTCACATTCCCATAGAAAATATACTCATCTTCAAACCACGGCAAAACCTAATAAGAACATCTCTGCCAACTCCATTTGTACAAGCTAAACTGCCAGGACTGAATCCTTCTATCTAAACCAAGTTGAGCAAGCCGGCAAAACCCAGGAGCATTACTGCAAATTGCCTGTAAAAGCCCATTACTTCGAACACATACAAGGAATTAATCATACCCTTACCAAACCGATTCGGCCTATTATCAAGCTATTCCGTCTATCAAATTTCTCTTTTTATTCATCATTCACTTAATTTTTCTCCCTCGCTGTAGCCTCATAATGCCGCAATCCAGGCTCACCACAGGAGATTCGAACATAAAACCACACTGTCTAAGCCCTATAGGCCACCGAATAATCTCCCAATGCTTCCCAGAAATACCACGTTCCAGAATACTTTACTTGAAGAACTTCCTATGAATCTGAAATTCGTTACCATTACTCTCTAAATAATGATACATAGAATCACATAATTAACATAAAATACCACAAGTCTTGATCCTTTCCTAATGAAAACACATTCCCTAGCCACATACCCAACCTTAAGACACCTGATTATTACATGCCAAATCTTGGACACAATAAAACCATTCTCGAGCGTCATTCACTCATACACAACTATAAATTATCTGACTTAATGAACAGAACTACTCGTGCCTTATTAGCACTCTGACATCACCGAACATGATCTCATACCAATACAAACAACCATCTTCCTTCTCAGCACTCTGACATCACCGAACATGATCTCATACCAATACAAACAACCATCTTCCTTCTCTATACACTGAGCATTCTTTATCAACAACAGCTCAAGACATGCTAATATTTTTTTCACACTTACGAAGCACCTTGTAACCTTCGTCAAAATTCTGCTTTACTCGTGCCATCCTCGGCTCAATTTTTGCAACCCGAACTGATCTGCCAGCATACCTCGAAAAGGAACCAACATAGCACATAACCGTGCAATCAGCTAATCAACAGCAACCTCCCCAACTTGGCTCGAAGCCATCTATCAGGACACATTTGATAACCCATAATACTTCTACTCTAATGATGCCACAATGAGGTTAAACTCAATCAACTACAAGTTTGTGAAAACACAGATCATCCAGTTCTGCAATCCTCTGCAAACCTTGCATCCATCCCCACATCAGCTGAGTCCACTCTCTGAAGTGACCCAAATTTTCCAATTACGACACGTACCCTTCAATTACACATGAGATCTTCTAACAATATACATAAGAATCGTACCCCTTAAGAATACTCTGCAGGAGATAAACCACCTGCTTCGCCTC
Source organism: Nicotiana glauca (assembly GCA_026770625.1). Taxonomy (NCBI): domain Eukaryota; kingdom Viridiplantae; phylum Streptophyta; class Magnoliopsida; order Solanales; family Solanaceae; genus Nicotiana; species Nicotiana glauca. The sequence goes on along the minus strand of MU679976.1, from coordinate 84,526 downwards.
GATTTAGTATTTCAGCACACCTTCCACCATCATACACATAACACAGCCATTTAGTCTTCCTGAGTCTGAACTCATATTGCCACATGTAATGTACTTCACTTCTCAACTAGGAGATACAAAAATATTCTTCACGTGCCCATAATTCGGACTACACATCAAGCCATAATAGGAATCGAATCACTTAACAGTCCATCTACTATCTTGCAGACTTCTTCATCATTACCAAGTCATATAGAAATCTTACACAGTACCAACATACGCATTACGTAGCTATACAGCCGCCCTTCCCACAATTAGGGACAATACTGAACATATAAGTTCATAAAACCAGCTCACAAAATCAGCACCTTAGTGCTCAAGCCATAAGCAAAGGTCCGACCTCAAGTCCTCCAGACTGGCCCAATATCAAACTTACGTAGATTACATCTCGCCCCCTCGATCGGGGAATCACAAGCCATCAAGGCACATATATTACTGAGCAGTCACATGCGCATACAGACGTGTTGAAGGAATTTCAAGAGTTATATCTCAAGCTGAATCAAGTACGCACGATAAAAATTCCAAGAAAGTGAAGTTTTCCTAAAGTTCTGCAGCCTCTCAAGGATAAATACAGACATCTCCGTACCGATCAGTGAGACTCTACTAAACCTGCTCATGACTCGTGAGACCTATTAACCTAGGCTCTGATACTAACTTGTCATGACCAAATCCCAAACCCGGTCGTGATGACACCTCTCGTGAAGACTAGGCCAGCTAATAAAACAAAAGATTCCTTCTAATAGTTATTTAACTTTTATAAAGCTAAAACATGATTAGCATAATCAAAAGCACAAAAAAACAACGATAACAATAGGGAACCATCCCGTTACAGCCCGACATCGGGGTGTCACTAGTCATGAGCTACTATAGAGTTCACTAAAGTACTACAAGGCCAGAAATAGGAACAAAGTCTGAAAGTAACATGAACAACATAAAATAAGGGAGAAGATCTGGTGTCGCAGACGCTAGCGGTCACCTGGCTCAGCTATGATAACAAATCTTCAATTAGCTCAAAACCCGCTACCGGGTGGTCAAGTACCTACATTTGCATGCGAGATGTAGGGAGTAAAGTGAGTACTCCAACTCAATGAGTATTAAAAGTAAATAATAGCTGAAAGCAAGAAATCACGTAAGGCACTCCATCATGCTATATAGAACAGTACAACCCCTTTTTTGAAAACAGTAAAACCATGAAATCCTTTGGAAAACATCTGGGCTCAGTTAAAACCTCTTTAGAAAATGATCTTTTCAACAGTTGCCAAAAATACTTTCAAAACAATTTGTGACAGTATGCACAAAAATCTGCCCCTCGGGCAATATCCTCGTTCCTGGTCAACCACTCGGGCCCCAACACTCAACGATCAGATAGCACCAGCAAAAGCAGTTAAATATCTCCAGGAATATCACAGACAACAAATAATGAACAAATGCATGAATGCAATGCAATGCATATGATGGTACATTCCAGTAGCCACTGCGGCGCGCAGCCCGAGCCACCCATATTTATTTATTGTCGACGACGCTCAATGAGGGTGTGTACAGACTCTGGAGAGGCTCCTATAGCCCAAGCGCAATAACAAGCCATCTCTTGGCATCAAATCTAGGCTCTTAGCCTCATATCAATATTAGTATAATCATCCAGGCACTCCGCCTCAATATCAATGTAAAACCGTTGCGGCGCGCAACCGAAGCCACCCATAATCAGTATAATACTGATGCGGTGGGCAGCCCGATCCACCCATAATGTTTCAAGTCACATCACACAGTGTCATTGTTACCACTGTTTCAAGTCACTGCTGCGGCGTGCTGCCCGAGCCACCCATAATCAGTCCAGAAAACATTATAAGCCCCTTGGGCATTTATAAAACAGTAGTTCTCAGCCCGAAATAATATTTAAAATATCATTTGAGTTTTCAAAACATAGAAATATGGTTGAGTTTATAAAATAGTATTTAAAATATTGGACGGAAACCAAATGACATGCAAGATATACAAAAACAATAATGTCAATCCCCGTAGGATTCACATAGTTGGCACGAAGCCCAAACATGGCAATCAACCCAAATTATGATGATAACAAGTAGTTTCAGTCAAATACGCAGTACAATCAACAACCGGGATGGACCAAGTCACAATCCCCAATGGTGCTCTACCCCACGCTTATATTCGGCGTGCAAATCACCTCAATACATTACTATGATGTGCAAATCCGGGGTTTCAACCCTCAGGATATCATGTACAAGTATTACTCACCTTGAACCGGTGAAATCTCTAGCCCGCGATGGCTTTGCCCTCCAAATTGGCCTCCACACGCGTTGAATCTAGCCAAATCCATAGAGCGAATGCATCAAAATATGCTAAGGGGACAATACCCAATCGAAAGAAATCGAAAAATAACAAAAAATCTCGAAACTAGCAAAACCCGAGCCACGGGCTCGCTTCTCGAAAAATTATAAAATTAACATCATCGGCTTCCTTATCTCGCCACGAGTTCATACATACCAAATTCACAAAAATCGGAGTCCATTTGACCCCTCAAATCACTAATTTAAACTCTTTAGAGTTTCAAGCCCTAACCTCCATTTTTACCCTTAATTCCCTTGGATTTTCAGTGTTAATCTAGGTTTTTACACCATAACCACATAACCTAAGACCAAGAATCCATACCTGATGAAGACTCTCGAAACCCTCTTCAAAATCGCCCAAAAATCGCCTTAGTCCGAAGTCCAAAATGTTTTCTCCTTCAAAATTCACGAAAAAGGCTTAATATGGTTCTGCCCAGTCATTTTTGCTTATGCGGTCAAATAACCGCACCTGCGGTCAAAGCACACGCGACCAAATGACTGTTTATGCGGTCTGCCTTAAAATCCCTTGGACTGCCAATGCGGTCTAGAACCGCTTCTGCGGTCGCCGCATTTGCGGATCCATGTCTGCTTCTGTAGAAATCCCTGGTCCTTCGAGGACCACTTCTGCAATCAATACACCGCATCTGCGAAGTCGCTTATGCGGTCCCTTTTCCGCAGATGCGTAAATGATAGAACCAGCAAAACTTCAAACGTGCAACAAACTCCGAATCGTCCGTTTAACTACCCAAAATCACCCCGAGGCCCCCGGGACCTCAACAAAAAGCACAGATATGATCTATTACTTTATTCAAACTTGTTCGAATCATCAAATCACCATCGTTAACATCAAAATCCTCAAATTTCACCTAATCAAAGCCTAAGTTCTTCAAGAACATCCGAAACGCACTTTCGATCAAAAACCCGACCAAACGATGTCCGAATGACCTGAAAATTTGCACACATATCCAAAATCACCCAACAAAGCTACAACAACTCTCGGAATTCCAATCTGAACCTCAGATCAACATCTCACTTATCAACCGGAATTTGCCGAAATTTCAACTTCGCCAATTCAAGCCTAATTCTACTCCGGACCTCCAAATTCAATTCCGATCGCACTCCCAAGTCACAAATTACCTCTCGGAGCTAATCGAACTATCGAAATTCACATCCGAGCCCTCTAACTCATAAGTCAACATCCGGGTTACTTTTCCAACCTAAGCATTCTTAAAAGAGACTAAGTGTCTCATTTTTTATCAAAACCATTGCAAATTAACCTGATTACACAAGATATGGATAATAAGGCATAAGGAAGCTGAAAATGGGAAAATTGGGCGGTAATACCTGAGACGACGGATCGGTTCGTCACATAAGTAATGTGATAGTCTTTAATTATAGTACAAAATTCCCTGTTTAGAAGCCTGCCCAGCAGCTTCAGAAGTTTCGACTCTTTCAGTTGTAAGAAAACCAATAGCCTACTTTGTTATGAGTTTTTTGGCATTTGTGCGATATCAATTTTAAAAGTGTTGTATCGTGTAATGAATAAATCAATACTTTGTCCTAGTTTTCCCCAAGTGCATACAGTTATGTCCGAATTCCATGTAGTTAACTGCACATAACTCTCTTGCATACGAAATGGTTTTTCTGATACTACACAGAGAACTTCCCATCATGCTTTATAAGTTGACATCTGTCCAGTCCCCACACATAGATTCTTGCTAGCATGTTCATGTGTTGTTTCTCATGTAAAAGAAATGTCCCTGTATTCTCGAGTCATATCATTCTCCTCTTCTGTTGTGATACTAGAACATGAAGATTTGAACTGGTGCTTTTTTCTGAATAGATTTGTTCCTCTGGTTGGTTTACTGCAATGGTTTGATATCCTGTTTCAATTTGCTCGTTCTCATTGACAACTAATTAAAGGATGGCATCTTCAAATAGGTGTGAAGATGCCATGTATGGTAATGGAAGTATATTATTCTGTTATGGTACTTTGAGATTAAAGTAGTGGTAAATTCTAATTTTTCCACCAGTTTTGCATCCTCCAATTAAGAACGTCCATAGTCTGCTTTAGTCGAGTACAATCCTTAGAATAAATTGAGGCGCGCCATGCCAAAAAAATCTCAAAATGCACGACCCTCACTTGATTATTTCTAATCCTTTAGAAATTGAGGTGTGCCATTTAGTTGTATTTTTCATGGCACTCGCAAAGTTAAAAACGCGTAGTTGCTTTTGGCGCGTTATTTTAATAATTTACCTTCCTAAACTCGGGTGTGCATTTATGTGACCCAAATCCAAATTTCAACAATGTTAGATAAAATGTGTTGCAGATCACGGGTGCATTTATGTGACGTGTATCAAAACGCATTTTATGTGACGTTGAATTTCCATAAAAATATTTAAAGAAAAGTGGCTATAAAGTTAAAATTGAACCATAGGTTAAAACATGTATTAAAATCAGATAATAGGCCAAATGTAACAGTTGAGCAACCATGCTAGAACCTAATGCCTTACACCTTCTCCCGGTTTAACAGAATTCCTTACCCAGATTTCTGGTTCGTGGATTGTAAAATAGATTCAATCTTTCCTTGATTCGATATTTGAAACCGGTGACTTGGGACACCAATAATTATCCCAAGTGGTGACTCTGAATTTTTAACAAATAATCCTGTTTCGATTGTCACTTAAATTGGAAAAAACTCCCTTATATACCCCCTTATGACGGTGTAGGTAAAAAAGGAGGTGTGACACTCACACCCAGATTGCGTAACCAAGAGTGGACACAGTGTGGAAGGGCCTAACCTTATGTGTTCAGCTTCAGACGGAGCTCAAGGGTCCGTAAGCAAGGCTCACACAAGAAGGGCAGAACCTAATGATCTAAGAGTGCACATGAGAGTGCTTGAAATAGTTTTACAAAATTCCATGTTTGAAATAAGTTTGTCGAATAGCAGAAGAGTTTTGAAAGGGAGCTAGAGATAGGAGCAACAAACCACAGAACAAGTTCATAGAGGAGTACATGCTTCAGCAGTTACAAACAGGGGAGTTGGGGTTGGGGACAGAGAGGACCCAAAACATAAAGACATAATTAGTCATGAATCAAGTACATTAGAAGACATGTTAGTTGAGGGACATAAGCGAGAACAAGTAAACATACTAATTACATTTGAACAAAAGAGAGCAAAATTTTAAGCAGGTTGAGCAGTAAACAAAACGTGCAACAGCATGCACCATTAAGTCAGTGCAAAAAGTGACAGTGCTTGACAACAACGAAACATATAGGTTTGAGTTTTAGAATTTAAACTAGGGACATACCAGTTGAAGAAGCAAATTGCAGGAAAATAAAAGTAAAGCAATCGGAATTCCACAGTCTAGCCTTGGCTTTCACCCGACTAGACAAAGCAGTAGCACAAATAGTAGAGACAGAAAGAGAGTTTGAATGTGTAAGTGTGTGTTTTGAACTCAGTTGTCCGTGTGTTTAAAGAATGGAGGGCAAGTATTTATAGCTTTGAAAATGAGTATAAAAGAAGGTAACAAGTAAAGTTTTAACACAAATATGAAAATAATCACAATCCGAATCCCATTAATACAAGTACTTCCCTTTAATCAAGGAATTACTACTTAACGGATACTAACAGGGATAATTAAGGGGAAAAATCAATTTGAGGAAGATTGATTTCTGACCATATAAAGGATAGTAAGAACATAAAGTATACAATTGAGTCTAAGTACATAACATACTTAATTGGGGGAAAGGATTAAGCAGAGGTGAGACATCACAACAAAGAAAGGAATAAGAATCAATCAACTTAATCAAAGGAGTAAAATTAGGGGTTAATAAGAAAACCTTTGCAATCAATCGTAACTTGAGGAAATCAAGATCAATCAAGAAGGAATCATGATTCTCCCATTCAACATATAAATAGAAAAGAATGAATAGGCGTATCAGACATGCAGAGTCAAACATATTTACAAAAAGGAGCAAACTAGATGAACATAAACATATAGAAGTGACATGACTAGGCTGAGGACTACTCAAAGCATGGTAATCAATAAGGTCAAGCAGCCATGGCTCACACATAGAACCAAAATGAAGAAACCAGTCTAACACATAGCAACAGGTAAAGGAGATCAGACCAACACACGGAAATAAGTAAAGGAAGTCCTTAAAAACTCACAGTAACAAAGGAAAGGATTTAACCATGAAGAACTCAGGCATACAAACAAAAAGATAGTTTCAGAACCTCGGATAAAACCAAAGATACTTAGGGTTTTAACACGATGAACCAGGTAGAAGAAAAACATAAACAAATCATTTAGACATGGTCGCTTTGAAAAATCGAAAAATCTTTAAGAAAAAAACTTAAGAGGTTCATAACATACACACATCTAATACAGATCAAAAAGAAAATCGGAAAGACTTTATAGTTAGGGTTTCGGAGAACCCAGAAAAAAGTAGAAAGACTTTGAAAAGTTACCGATCTAGCCGGAAAAGCCATGGATGGCCAGAAAAAGATCATAGATAGAAGTTGAGCAAAGATTGGACTAGAACTCTTTGAGATATTTCCATGAAATCATGAAAACAGGCAACTAGGAGACATAAGAGACCGGTACACGTCTCAAACAGCCATGGCAATCCATGGATTGAGTGAGAATAGAAGGGGATTAGGGTTGGTTTGGGTGGCGGCGGTTAGGTTTTGGGTGAGATTGCAGAGGGAATTTGAGAGAAAGTGGATTCAAGGGCGGCGGTTCGGTGGAAATGAATTAGGTTAAGGGTTTGTTCGGGTTTATTTTAGGCAGGTGGAATGGTGGTCGTTGATCTGAATGATCAACGGCCCAGATTAAATGAAGTAGGTTGGGATATGGGTTTGGGTAGGGTTTAAAAGGGTTAGGGTCAGGTTTAATTAGAAATTGGGCCCGGGAATTGGGTGTTTGATTTGGGCTAGATTTGAAATACAAAAGGAGATGTTATTTAAATAGCCAGTTTTTCTTTTTTAATTTATAAGAAATAGTAAGTGGCTTCTGAAAAATAAATTGAAAGTACTAAAGTGATTTATAACATATAATTAACAATTCAAAAATACAAGATCTAATTTTATGCGGCTAAAATATATTTAAACTTTAAAATGGCTAATATTATAATTATGTACAATTTAGCTTTAAAAATAGTGAATAAAATTGTAAAAAATTTGTAACAATTACTTTAGCCATATTTGGCATGAATATAAAAATACAATAGATAAATTATCAAAAATAATAATTTTAGAAATAATTATTGGAATTTTATGGATAAAAAAGGGGAATAAATCAATTTAAAAAGATGGAAAAATAATAAAACCCTTGGACATGCTCATTTATGCATAAATATGCTATTTTAAAGGTGGTTTGCACATCAAATATATATAGGTAAAATTTGGGTATCAACAGCTGCCCCTCTTTACTCGGGAAGAATGAAAGAGTTTACGGGTAAAGAAATAATGGTCAATTTTGACTGAGCAAAACGGTTTGAAGAAGATTTACATATTCATGGTTTTACAGGAATCAGGTCGTATGTAGTTCAGGATCCGTCGACAGAGTATGCCGATGGAGACTTTTCAAAAACAGACGCAATATCTAGAGTCGGGCGAGTTATAGGTTTACGGAGTGGTTAAGTTTGATATGTCTGCAGGCGCTAGAGCAGAATTTCTCCTGTCGGTATGGCCGTTGCTCACCATTTTATCTTCAAATAAGCAACACAAGTATATATTGTGCGCAAATTTAAACATGATATAAATTCCCGTTGGACCATGAATGTTGTCTTTAGACGGTTAGTAATGGCGTCCTCAGACCATGATGTCCTGGTCCATGAAGCGTATGATAAAGGATTTGCAGGCCATGAAATGATGTTCTCGGGATATGAGGATGGTGCCTACGAACTATGAAGCCTTTGAATAATTATATGCAAAATTTTGAAAGAGATCTTCAGGCCATGTCATGGTGTTCTCGGGCTATGAAGATGGTGCCTCCGAACGATGATGCCTTTGGATGAGTGAGCGATCTTTCAGCCCATGAATCATACATCATGTGGTGATCTTTCAGTCGTGCAGGTGTAGTATGTGGCGATCTTTCAGCCATACAAATGTAGTATGTGGCGATCTTTCAGCCACACAGATGTTGTGTGTGGCAATCTTTCAGCCATGCAAATGTAGTATATGGCAATCTTTCAGCCATGGAAATGTAATATGTGGCGATCTTTGAGCCATGCAGATGCAGTATTGGCGATCTTTCAGCCGTTCAATTGAGTATGTGGCGATCTTTCAGTCATGCATATGCAGTATGTGGCGATCTTTCAGCCATGCAAATGTAGTATGTAGCGATCTTTCAGCAATGCAGATACAGTAAGTGGCGATCTTTCAGCCATGCAAATGCAGTATGTGGCGATCTTTCAAACATGCAAATGCAGTATGTGGCAATTTTTCAGCCATGCAGATGCAGTATGTAGCGATCTTTTAGCCGTGCAATGTATGATGTGTCGATCTTTCAGCCGTGCAGATGCAGTTGGAGGTAGATCTTAACCTCAAAAATCAATTCGGTAGCCATATGCAAGAAATACAATTGGTGGTAGAGCTTAACCTCAGAAGGCAGAATAGTACCCTTATGTAATGTAAATGTAGATGGAGACAGCATTTAGTCTTGGAAGGCAGAATAGTACCCTTATGCAATGTAAATGCAGATGGAGAAAGCGTTTAGTCTCGGAAGGCAGAATAGTAGTCTTATGCAATGTAAATGCAGATGGAGACTGTGTTTAGTCTTGGAAGGCAGAATAGTAGCCTTATGTAAGAAGTAAAATAACAAATAACAGTAGAGTTTTCTTAGCTGATAGCAGATTGTGGCGTTGTGATTACTGGGAGCATTGTGACATACGGGACATCACTGTTGTGTACCGATAGAAAATATTGGCAAGTGCAACGATTCGGAGATTCGTATTTTCTAACAATGTTTGTTCCATGGGCATACAGTAAGTTTTAATAATTTTTTAGTCCTAGTGCTTAAATCCAAAGAAAAATCATGATTTTTGTAAGGGGGAGGTTAGTTCGTACCCCTGCTGGCTTTGCTTAACGTGTTCGGCTTTTGATCTGGTAATACCGTTTGTATCATTGGGGTAGCATTGCTAAACAAAGAAGTTTCATGCATGATTTTATAAAAGTATAACATAAAGGTATAATTAAAATAGTTTTATAGATGAACCGACGACTGTGACATAGTTTAGGACATTGCGACCTCTCCTGCTGCGGAATTTTGAGGGTCCTCCTCAAAATTCTACCCAGTTTGATGGGTTGACATTTATGACTATTGCTCCTGCCATGATCGGCTGAAATTACTTTGAAATTTTGAGGGTCCTCCTAAAAATTCTACCCCAGTTTCCAATTTCGGGGGGAAATGAAAATTTAAATAAATTGTGACCAAATCCATAGAGTTGCCTATGTATCCTCTCTTAAACGGGAATCAGGTCTGACGTAGTTCAATTTATATTATATGAGGAAAGCATAAAGATTACACATAGTAACGCTTGACTGCATCTGAATTAATTAGCTTTGGCCAGACTTCTCCCTCATTTTCTGTAAGTATGAGGGCTACTCCTGTCAGAACCCGGTGAACCATGTATGGGCCCTGCCAGTTGGGAGTGAATTTCCCATATACATTTATTTACATATAAATGTGTATGTAACGCCATCTGGTCATGGGTCAATGTACATGTATAAATGAGTTAAATGTATGAAAAATACGTAATAATCTAATCTTCGAGTCAACGTCGGTTAACTAAAAATGAAATTTCAACGTACGAAAACATGAGATGTAACATCCTTCCCCCCTTAGAAATATTTTTCCTCGAATGTTCAACTCCCCGTGATCCATATAACTTTGGCAGGGTCGCCTTTGTAACAACACTACTACCAAATCTCCATGTAGAAGCTCAATAATCCAACGCCACAGCGGATCATAATTATGAATAACGACAATGTCCTCACATGACCACGACAATAACCAACATAAGAATTTATACACGTACCTTATGATTATGATGTATCAGTCTGACCCTTTCAGGAGGAGGAAATAAGAAGGGATATCCAGACTTCATGTTTTCCTCGGCCTCCCAAGTCATTTCTTCCACGTTCTTGTTTCTCCAAAGTACTTTCATGGAGGCTACTTCCTTATTTCGTAGCTTGCGGATTTGTAGGTCTAGGATAGCAATCGGAATTTCCTCATATGACATGTCCTCTGTAATCTGTACATCATCCGTGGGCACCACTTAGGTAGGATCGTCAATGCACTTCCGTAACATAGATACGTGAAAAACTAGATGGACAGACTACAATTCTATGGGCAATTCTAACTCATAAGATACTTGGCCCACTCCCTAAATGATCCTATAAGGCCAAATATACCGCGAGCTATGTTTTCTTGCCAAACCTCATCACACCCTTCGTAGGTTACACCATTAAGAATACCCAATCATTAACCCCGAACTCTAAATCTGATCGTGGCACATCAAAATATGACTTCTGATGACTTTGAGCTGTTAATAGTCGATCCCGAATAAGTTTTTCTTTTTCTAGAGCTTACTGAATCAGGTTTTGCTCATGTAATTCTGATTCTCCAATATCAAACCACCCTATAGGCGACCTACACTTCCATCCGTAAAGTGCTTCATATGGAGCCATCTAAATACTGGAATGGTAGCTATTATTATATGCTAACTCAACAAGTGGCAGATGATCATCCCAACTACCTTTGAAGTCTATTACACAAGCTCGTAACATATCCTCCACTATCTGAATAGTACGATCAGCCAGTCCATCTGTCTGGGGTTGAAACGATGTACTAAGACTTACTTGAGTCCCTAATCATTTTTGGAGGGACCTCCAGAAGTTAGCTGTAAATTGAGCTCCTCTATCCGAGATAATAGATGCAGGGACACCATGCAGAAATATTATTTCCTTAATATAAAGTCTTGCATAATCCTCTGAGGAATATGTAGTCCTAACGGACAGAAAATGGGCTGACTTTGTAAGCCTATCAATAATCACCCATATCGAATCAAACTTTCACTGGGTACGAGGTAAGTCTATGATGAAGTCCATATTGGTTGTTTCCCATTTCCAAGTCGGAATCTCCATAGCTTGTAATAAACCACTGGGTTTCTGATGCTCAATTTTAACCTGCTGACAGTTAGGACACCAAGAAACAAATTCTGCTATATCCTTTTTCATTTCATCCTACCAATATACTTCCCTAATATCATGATACATCTTTGTCGCTCCTAGATGGATAGAATAATAAGAATAGTTAGTTTCTCCCATAACCTTCCACGTAGCCCTGCAACATTAGGCATACATAATATCCCCTCATATCTGAGGAACACATCCTTTGTAATTCCAAACGGTTTCATCTCCTTTTGAAGAGTGGTATCCCTAGAATGAATTAGCACAGGATCCTCGTACTGGCGTTCCTTTACTTCAGTTACTAAAGAGGATATTGCCGTATCCTGAAGAGTAATTCCAATATCACCTGAGTCCATCATCCGAACTCCAAGACTAGCTGGATAATGAACCCTATGGCTATTTCCCTCTCATCTGGACGTAATACGACAGGCTACCCATAGATTTATGGCTGAGGGCGTTGGCTACTATATTTGCCTTCCCCGGATGGTATAAAATACCAACGTTATAGTCTTTAGGTAGCTCCAAACATCTCCTTTTATGAAGATTCAACTACTTTTACTTGAAGATGTACTAGAGGCTCTTATGATCCGTATAGATGTCAACATAAATACCATATAAGTAGTTCCTCCACATCTTTAGTGCATGACCCACTGCGGCTAACTTTAAATCGTGGGTGGGATAGTTCTTCTCGTGCTTTCTTAAATTTCTAGAAGCATAAGCCACAACATTACCATGCTGCATCAACACACAACCCAATCCAATGCCTAAAGCGTCATAATAGATAACGTAACCCTCGGTCCCTTCTGAGTCAACTTTGTTAAAGGTGTTGAAAGGGAAGAAAATCCTTCCACAAATCTCTTGTAATAACCTACCAAACCGAGAAAGCTACAAACCTCCATCGGTGTTGTGGGTCTAGGACAAGTCTTTACTACCTCAATCTTTGTGTATCTACCCGGATACCTTCACCCGAAATGATAGGCCCAAGGAAAGTTATAGAGTTCAACCAGAATTCACATTTAGAAAATTTTGCATACAACTTCTCTTCTTGTAGAACTCTGAGCATAGTACACTGATGATTAGCATGCTCATCCTCTGAACGAGAATACATAAATATATCATCGATAAATACAATTACGAACAGATCTAAAAAAGGCCTGAGCATATGGTTTGTCAAATCCATGAATACTATTGGGGCATTTGTCAGACCGAATGACATAACTCGAAACTCAAAGTGCCCATATCTAGTCCTGAATGCTATCTTCGGAATATCTTCATCCTTAACCTTTACCTGATGGTACCCAGACCTCAAGTCTATCTTTAAAAACACTTGGCACCTTGCAACTGATCAAATACATCATCAATTATCAGGAGCAGGCACCTTATTCAACTTCATATAATCAATACACATTCGTAAGGAACCATCTTTCTTTCTCACGATCAAAATAGGTTCTCCTCATGGTGACGTACTAGGTCTAATAAAGCCTTTTTCAAGTAAGTTCTTTAATTTTTCTTTCAACTCTTTCAGCTCTACAAAGGCCATTCTATAGGGAGGAATAGATATTGGGTGAGTATCTTGTACTAGGTCAATAGACAACTCAATTTCTCACTCTAGCGGGAGAGCCGGAAGCTCATCGGAAAAAAACATCGGGAAACTCATTCACCACGGGGATGGACTGAATAATTGGTGGCTCCACTTCCACATCCTAAACCCAAACTAAGTGATAAATACAGCCCTTTCTGATCATCTTCCTTGCCTTGAATAGGAAATAAATCTATCTTTCGGTGATGCCGTGTTACCTTTCCACTCCAAAACAGCCTCCCCTAGAAATTGAAATTGGACTTTCTTTGATCTACAATGAATGTTGGCATGACAAGAAGACAACCAATACATACCCATTATAACATCATATTCTAGCATATCTAACTCGATTAAGTCTGCTACGGTAGGTCGACCATGAACTATTATTATACAACCCCTATATACTTGCCTAGCTATCACCAAGACCCCAACAGGTGTAGCTACGTCAAAAGGTTTAACCAATTCAGGTTTTATTGCAAACTTACTAGCAACCAACAGAGTAACGTATGATAAGGTGGAACCTGGGTCAATCAGTGCATATACATCATAGGAGGAAACTAATAATATACATGTAACAACATAAGGTGATGAATATGAATCTTGGTCCTGTCATCTAGAAAATGCATAAACGCATTTCTAAGGGCTGCTCAATCTAGATGCTTCGCCTCTGCCTCTACCACGACTCATTGGTGCTTGGGGATCTTGCCCGGTGGAGGGTGGGGGCGTACTAATGATGATGAACCATCTACTGATCCCATAGGCTGAGCTATGCATCACTTCTCATCGGACAATCCCTCATAACGTGGCCCGGATAACCTCAAGTATAACAAATACCTAATCCCATACGACACTGATCGGTATGCTACTTACCATATTGAGTACATCGTGGAAAGGCGACCTCATCTGTTTTGACTTACCCCAATACTGAGAACCTGAGGCCCTAAAATTTTTACTAGACCCTGAATATATATGGAATGGTCGAATCTCTTACCGCCAAATTGAGGGGGCACGCTAGCCAAGGGTTGGGATGAATACCTCGAGTACTGCTTCTTCTCACCACCTCGAAACTCACCAAAAGGACCCGAAGACCTCACTCTCTTATTTTGGGCCCTATCATGCTAACGATTGGCCCTTTGTTTCTATTTACGCTTCTCTACACCCTGAGTGTATGCTTGAATATGATAAATATCTATGTCTGGCTGAAGTGAGACTGACATACAATCGTGAAGCAAGTGAGGCTCTAATCCTATCACAAACCGGTGAACCCGATCCTCCATCTTAGATACAATAGTGGGAGCATACCTAGCCAACGAAGAAAACTGAAGATTGTACTCCTGAAGAATCATGTTTCCTTGTCGAAGGATTAAGAACACATCAACTATGGCTTGCCAAAGCTCTTGCGCAGATAAACAAGAAGAAATGTTTCTGTAAACTCCTGCCATACTGCTGGAAGGGCATCCTCACCTCTGGACAATTCCTAAGACTCGTACCAATTAATTGCAACATCTCAGATTCTATAGAAAGCTTGCTCAACTGACTCGATCGCAGTGGCCTTCATTAACTATAACATCCTCTGCACTCTATCAATCAATACAGACGGTCCTCGTTCCAATATTCTCCGGTGAATACTGGAGGGTCTAAATTAATAAAGTCACAAACCCTTGCACTCATGGACCAATCAGTGTGACCAATGCCTACTTTCTGATGTCGATCCTGTGCGGATACTAATCGGGTCAATAACTGAATAACATCTCTCATCTCCTGACCCGAAACATCTAGCTAAGGTGCTAAATGTACAAGGGTGGGCGTTGGAGCTGGTGCCCCTCGGAGCTCCTCTGGAAAGGGCGGGGTATGTGAAGTCTGAGATAGAACCTCACTATGAGACTCTCCCCAAGGCCTGGTAAATTGTGCCGCTCGACTAGTAGTCTCACTGGCCACAAATTTTCCCTTCTAGGTGGTCGTACTCTTTTGAGGCATTGCTAAAAATATAGCATATTGTTGGGTACATGAATTCTTTTATCGTATGATCTAAGATAAAAAGAGAGGATAACATCCTATATGTCATGTAGCCTCCTATTTATAAGTGTGGTGCACAACACACTCATAAACAAGACTCTACTATATACGGTCTGTAGACAACCCTAAGATAGAACTGCTCTAATACACTTTTGTCACGACCCAAACCTATAGGCCGTGACGGGTGCCTGAGTCCTACCTGTCAAACACCCCTAAGCATGCGTCTAATATATGGACCTGAATAACATACGCTGAATTACGAAAAATAACATACAAGAAAGAAACCTGCCTTCAAGGCATATGTATGTATACAGGCAAAATATAGTGGGCGAGCCAACAAGGCTGCTATGGACAAATATAAATCCAAAGTTGAAAGCCGACAAAGACACATACAGCCCAACCAGACATACTGTCTATAGACCTCTAATAGAAACATAACAGTACAAAGACGGGACTGAGTCACGTCATACCCATATACATATATCTATATATATGCAAACGTGTCGTACCAAAATCAGAAGCAACTTCAGATCAAGTGGAGCACACCAACTCTTACTGATCAGGGATCCTAAGAAGGGGGACCGTCAGCTTGCCTATCTGCACCTGCGGGCATGAAACGCAAGCCCCGTGAAAGGTACAGAGTATGTAAGGCATGAATATTAGTACATAAAAGACATAGATGAAAACATGGAATATAGAAATACATCTTTAAATCAGAATAACTTTGTAAATTCTAAAACGTTTATAACATCATGCATATGCGTATAAATGCCATGTAATGTATAGGTATGGGTGTACATAATATCATCAAGCCACTGAGGGCATCCCATCATATCGTCTCGACCACTGTGTGCAACATCATCAACATATACCAGTTGATCAGGTGGTGGTGTGTATATAACGTCGTAACCTTTTTCCATATTCCATATAAATATAATGTATAAATGAGTTAAATGCATGAAAAATATGTAATAATCTCAATATTCCTTCCGGATAAATATTTTCAACTGTGTATAATTCTGAGATCCATGAATAGAAGAGAATAATAATTCTCATGGGGAATCAAGTTGGTTTGCTTTCCCTTTTAATTGTTACACCTCGCATTTTTATACGTTAAAGTCTCGTCGTAAGTTAATCAAAGTAAGCTCGGGGTTAAAATTTTCTTGAGGTTATACGTATTTATGCTATGTATAACAAACGATAAGTAAGTGTTGTGAAGGATAAAGGCTAAATGAATCAAGAAAAATGAGTTTCGTTGAAGGTTGTCGATTTGGGATAAAATACGGTCCGAGCTACAATACTTGGTGTTTATGGACTACTGCCATACAAAGTACCACATGACCATAAAAGTAGGATACACAAAATATATCAAGTGAGTAGTATTTAAGTATTTTAAGATAATTCTTAATTATATGGATAAATAATTAAATATTGAATTAATGGGGAATTAATAAGTTCATTAAGGAGTTGGTGGATGATTAATTAAGGTATTTGGATAAAGACCAAGAAATCAACGTGGAAGAAAGGCCTTGTCTAAATTATTACTCTTACTTTTGAGTGAAAAAAGTGGCATATTCAAGTAATATGTGGCTTAGTCATAACATTAAAGCCTAACACCTTTCTAATTCAAGA
This sequence comes from Nicotiana glauca, assembly GCA_026770625.1. Classification (NCBI taxonomy): domain Eukaryota; kingdom Viridiplantae; phylum Streptophyta; class Magnoliopsida; order Solanales; family Solanaceae; genus Nicotiana; species Nicotiana glauca. The sequence goes on along the minus strand of MU679976.1, from coordinate 67,715 downwards.
TAATGGTCTTATATCAAAGTAGGCAACGGATATTCACGTAAAGTATTCAATAATTCTAGTGATAAAATTTGTTAAGCATCTTAGCAACATGACTCTAAAGAAGCCTAGTATAATCTTTGTCAAGAATATTATATTTTTTTCCCTACTCCGATCTTACCGTTACGGGTATTGTCGCAATTGTCGTGTGTTAGAAGAGTTGTCTAGAGAACCGGCTCAGGTATGTTAAGGCTATCCCTCCTTTTAATTAGCACGATTCATACGATATGAATGAAACGAGCAAGTGCAGAACTTCCATAAATGACTCTATTCATAGGAGTATTGAGGTATATATGTTCTTGAATTCCCATGTATCTTATTATCACATCATCTGTTCATGGGTCAGAAAAATATGTAGTTGATAAAGTTTATCCGAAAGGATCTTAGTAACATATTTTTATGCATTTTATTTATTTATACATTTGCATTGACCCATGACCAGATGGCATTATATACGCGTATATATATATATATATATATATATATATATATATATATATATATATATATATATATATATATATATATATATATATTATGTACTTATATGCATATGGGATATGGGAAAAGATTACAGCGGTATATACTCACTGCCACCTGATCAACTTGTATATTTTGACGTTGTTGCCTATAGTGGCCGGTATGATATGATGGGATGCCCTCAGTACACCTATACCTATGCATGATATGATATTTATATGGACGTGCATGACACTATAAATGTTTCAGAATTTATAAAGTTATTTCGACTTACAGACAGAATTCTTTATTCCATATTTCATCTATGTCTCTTATGTTTTGGTCTTCATGCCTTACATATTTAGTACATTATTCGTACTGATGCCCTATTTCCTGGGACCTGTGTTTCATGCCCGCATGTGTGGGTAGACAAGCTGACTGTCTCCCTTCTTAGGATCCATGATCAGTGAGAGTTGGTGTGCTCAATTTGATGCAGAGATGCTTTGGATTTTGGTACGATATGTTTTTATACATATATGGGTATGAAGGGGTCAGTCCCGCCCTTGTACGGTTGTATATTTTGTTAGAGGTCTGTAGATAATTATGTATAGTTGGATATTTTGTGGCTTTGTCGGCTTTCAATTTTGGATATATAGTTGTCTATAGCAGCCTTTTGGCTCACCTTATGCGTTCCGCATGTATATGTATATATGTCTTTCGGACATGTTTTCCTCATGCATTTTATTCTCATAATTCAGCAGATATTATTCATGTTTATATCTTAGTCGCATGCTTAAGGGTGTTCGATAGGTAGGACTCGAGCACTCTTTGCAGCCCATCAGTTTGGGTCATGAAAAAACTGGCATCAGAGCAGTTTTGTCCTAGGGTTGTCTACAGACCGTGTCTCGTATAGTCTTGTTTATGGGTGTATTGTGAACCACAATTATAAACAGGAGGCTACCAGATATTTCGGATGGTTACTTTCCTTTCTAATCCAGATTGTATGATAGAACTAAGTCATAAATATCCACTTCTATCTTTACCTTATTTATGTTTTTAGTGATGTCTATTACTACTAGACGACGGGCGCAAGCCTCTAGCACGGGTTAGAAGGCTACGAAAGTGTTAGAAGGAGATATAAGTTACACTATGTAGTCAAACCCATCGGAGATCATGGGTTCTATTGAGGAGGATCCATTCGAGGATCCATATGAGTCATCCGTTCGAGCTGTTTCAATTAATCTGTAGGTAGATGGGGTAAGAGGAGTTCTGGCCTTACAAAAGCCCTTAGTTTCATTATCAAGGCATGTTGATCAGGGTATAAGGAGAGTGGCGCACAGATTGGCACAACCGGGTTCCCATCAGGCTCAAAACTATGTCAGTCTATTTGCGGACACTAGCTCTTCTGAGGTTCTAGATAGTCCACAGTCTTGGGAGTCTGTCAATCAAGGTTTGTTTGTATATATTATGGAATATGGAGAGGAATAGGATAGCATTCAGGCCAAGAGGAGAAAGGTAAAGGATATGAAGATTCTGGTTCAAAGAGTGTATGATTGAGGCTCTTATAGAGTACGAGGCAAGGACCCTCTACTATAGACTTCATGCAGATGTCAGCTTTTGGTTGGTGAACTCCACTTCTTCTTGGAGTCTTACCAAGTCAGGATTTTAAATATATTAGGTTGTTTTGTAGCCCTTCCCCGACTTGCATATATTATGGTTATGTTTTCTTAGAGGTTTTGCAGACAATATCCTTTATAAAGTTTTGGGTATGACATGTCTACGGCCTTGTCGGCCCTTATGTATCTATATAAAACTTTTTTTTTGAATGAGTTCTACGAGTTATATCCTAATATTATTACATATATACATATATATATATATATATATATATATGCTGCCCATAATGTTCCGTGATAAAATTGATAACAAGTAAGGATAAGGTACGTGGAGCTTGGTTGGGAGAATTTCATGTTAAAATGGGCATGGATTGGTTGGCTTCTTGTTATGCTAACGTTGAATGAAGATCAAAGGTGGTTCAATTCTAATTATGAGGATAGCCTATTTTTGAAGTACAAAGGTAATACGGCATCATTAAGAGGTAGATTTATTTCCTACCTTAAGGAAAGGAAGATGATCAGAAAAGGTTGCGGCAGAGCGAGAAATGGAGTTTACTATTGGACTACTACCAGATACACATCCAATATCTATTCCACCTTATAGAATGGCCCCAGCAGAGCTGAAAGAGTTGAAGGAACAACTAAAGGACTTGCTTGAAAAAGGCTTTATCAAACCTAGTGAGGAAGAAAGATGTTTCCTTGCGGATGTGTATTGATTATAAACAGTTGAATAATGTGACAATCAAGAAAAAGTGCTCACTACCGAGGATTGATGATTTATTTGATCAGTTGTAAAGTGCCAAGTATTTCTCTAAGATAGACGTGGGGTCCGGGTACCATCAGGTAATGGTGAAGGAGAAAGATATCACGAAGATAGAATTCAGGACCAGATATGGGCAATTTGAGTTTCATGTTATGACATTCGGTTTGACTAGTGCCCTAGCAGTATTCATGGACTTGATGGACCGAGTGTTCAGACCCTTTCTAGATATATTCGTGATTGTATTATTTGATGATATATTGGTGTATTCTCGTTCAGAGACTGAGCATGCTAACCATTTGCATACTATGCTCAAGTTCTACAAAAAGGGAAGTTGCATGCAAAATTCCCTAAATGTAAAATTTTGGTTGAATTCTGTAGCTTTCCTTGGGCATGTTGTTTCAGGTAACAATATATGGTTAATACATAAATTATTGAGGCAGTAAATACTTGTCCTAGACCCACGACACCGACAAATGTTCGTAGCTTTATAGATATTGCAGATTATTACACGAGACTTGTAAAGGGATTTTCTTCTCTTTTATCATCTTTGACAAGAGTGGTATGTGATGTCTCGCTTGGTGTTCCAGAATAACATAAGAAAATTTATGGTGCAAGATATTTGAACGAAGGTTGCAAATAAGTATAAATAGATATGTGTAGGTCGCAAGCAAAAGTATGGTAGAGCGACAAGGTTTTAGGAAGACAGGAGTAAGGATAAAAAAAGGTGAGTGAGAAGGTGACGAGAATGGATAAGTCCTTGGGATTAAGCCAATGAAAATAAGAGAATTGATGGTTTCTCTAAGTTATAGAAAGCTCAGTATAGCCTAAATAAACTCAACGAAGTCTAAGATCGGTAGAATTTAGAAGAGAAGGAGTGTTGCACTAGTAGTGGAATAAGAGTGCAATTGTGACAGATAAATGATGACGTTTGCGCCTTCGAAAGAAGGAATTTCAAGAATTGTAAAAGTTTACAATGGCCATGTAAGTTGACTCCAAAGGAAGCTAAGTTTCAGTGAACTGATGCTTGCGAATGGAGTTTCTAGGTATTGAAGGATAGACTAACTTCAACACATATTCTTATGCTTCCAAAAGGAACCGATGGTTATGTTATCTATTGTGATGCTTCGGGCGTTGGATTGAGTTGTGTACTGATGCAAGATGATAAGGTTATAGCTTTTACTTCTAAACAACTAAGAAAGCACGAGAAGAATTACCCGACCCACGATTTAGAGCTAGCAACAGTGATTCATGCATTAAAGATGTGGAGGCATTACTTTTATGACATTCATGTTTATAGATATGGATCATAGGAGGCCCCAGTAAGCAAAAGGAATTTAATTTACATCAAAGGAGATGGTTGGAGCTATATAAAGAGTATGACGTAGATATTTTACACCATCCGGGGAAGGCGAACATGGTAACCGATGCCCTCGACCATAGATCTATTTATATTCTGTCATATTTATAGCTAGATATGAAGGAAATAGCCCATGAGATTCATCAACTAGCTAGTCTTGGAGTTCGGTTACTGGACTTAGGTGATATTGGAATTGCTATTAATGATACGGCAATATCCTCTTTAGTAACTGAAGTGAAGGAACACCAGTACGAGGATCATGCATTAGTTCATTATAGGGATACGACCCCTCATAAGGAGAAGACACCATCTGAGATCACAGAAGATGGTGTCCTAAGTTATCGAGGACGATTATGTGTCCCTAATGTTGCAGGGCTGCGCCGGCAGGTTATGGGAGAAACTCGTTATTCTATCCATCCAGGAGCAACAAAGAAGTATCATGATATCAGGAAAGTATATTGGTGGGATGGAATGAAAAATGATATAGCGGAGTTTGTTGCTCAATGCCTTAACTATTAGTGGGTTAACATTGAGCATCAATAACCCAATGGATTATTGCAGGCTATGGATTCTGACTTGGAAATACATAGTAATCAATATGGATTTCATCATAGTCTTAACTTGTACCAAGCGTAAGTTCGATTCTATATAGGTGATTGTTGATAGACTTACAAAATCAGCCCATTTTCTGCCCGTTAGGACTATATATTCCGCAGAGGATTTGCAAGGATTTATATTAAGGAGATAGTATGAGTGCATGGTGTCCCTGTATATATTATCTCGGATAGAGGAGCTTAATTTACAACTAACTTCTGGAGGTCCTTCCAAAAAGGATTGGGGACTCAAGTATGTCTTAGTACAACATTTCATCCCCAAATAGACAAACATTCTAAGCGTACTATTCAAACACTTGAGGATATGTTACGGGCTTGTATCATAGATTTCAGGGGCAGTTGGATGATCATCTGCCGCTTATTGAGTTCGCATATAATAATAGCTACCATTCCAGCATTCAAATGGATCCACACAAAGCTCTTTCCAGATAGAAGTGTAGGATTCATATAGGGTGGTTTGATGTTGGTAAAACTACGTTAGTAGGACCAATTGGTACAATAGGCAATCAAGAAAATTAAGCTTATACAGGAAAGGCTATTAGCAGCTCAAACTCGTCAGAAGTCGATAATCGACGATGAGACGTGCAGTTTCAGGTTGACGACAGGGTATTCCTAAAGGTATCACAGATGAAAGGTGTTATGAGGTTCAGTAAGAAATGAAAATTTATCCCTCGGTACACTAGACCATATAGGATCATACGCAAGGTAGGCCAGGTAGCATATGAGTTAGACTTGACTTCCGACTTGGAGTCTATACAACCAGTCGTTCGTATGTCTATGTTCCGTAATTGTATCGGAGGTCCTTCCAGAATCATGTCAGTTGACGACGTTCATGTCAGAGAAAAGCTATTATATGAAGAAACTTCCATTGTTATATTAAGTATTAGTAAGGTCAGAGGTTAGAGGTCAGAGGTTCTTCCAAAAAGGATTAGGGACTCAAGCAAGTGTTAGTATGACATTTCATCCCCAAACAGACAGACATGCTAAAGGCACTATTCAAACACTTGAGGATATGTTACAGGCCTGTGTCATAGACATCAGGAGTAGTTTGATGATCATCTTTCGCTTATTGAGTTCACGTATAATAATAGCTACCATTCCAGCATTCAGATGGATCCACACAAAGCTCTTTATAGATGGAAGTGTAGGTCGCCTATAGAGTGGTTTGATGTTGGTAAAACTATGTTAGTAGGACCAATTGGTACAATAGGTAATCAAAAAAATTAAGCTTATATAGGAAAGGCTATTAGCAGCTCAAAGTTGTCAAAAGTCGATAATCGACGGTGAGACATGCAGTTTCAGGTTGACGATTGGGTATTTTTAAAGGTATCACCGATGAAAGGTGTTATGAGATTCAGTAAGAAATAAAAATTTAGCCCTCGGTACACTGGACCATATGGGATCATATGCAAGGTAGGCCAGGTAGCATATGACTAAGACTTGCCTTCCGACTTGGAGTCTGTACATCCAATCTTTAATGTGTCTATGCTCCGTAATTGTATCGAAAATTCTTCTAGAATCATGTCAGTTGACAACATTCAGGTCAGAGAGCAGCTATTATATGAAGAAACTCCCACTGCTATATTAGACAGATAGGTTCGGAGATTGAGAACTAAAGATGTAGTTTCGGTGAAAGTACTTTAGAGAAACAATAATGTGGAAGAAGTAACTTGGGAAGCCAAAGAGACTTGAAGTCTAGATATCATCACTTATGTGTATGTGTATAGATCCGACTGAGATATCACAACCGTAAGGCATGTGTATGGATTCTTGTGTTAGGTATGTGTATGGATTCTTGTGTTAGTTATTATCATTGGTCGTGTGAGGCCATTGTCGTTATTGATGATTGTTGTCCTATGTGGCGTTGAATTATTGAGTTTCTACAGGAAGAGTTGGTAGTATTATTGTAACAAAGGCCACTCTGCCAAAGTTTATATAGATATTGGGGAGTTGAACATTTGTGGATGAATGTTTCTAAGGGAGAATCATGTTACACCTCGCATTTTTGTACGTTTAAGTTTCGTCGTATGTTAATCAACGTAAGTTCGGGGATGAGATTTTCTTGAGGTTATATGAATTTATGCTATTTATAACAAATGATAAGTAAGTTCCGTGAAGGATAAAGGGTAAATAAATCAAGGAAAATAAGTTTCGTAGAAGGTTGTTGATTCGGAGTCAAATATGGTTTGTGCTACGACACCCGGTATTTATGAACTAGTGCCATATATGGTACCACATGACCATAATAGTAGGGTACATAAAGTGTGTCAAGTGAGTAGTATTTTAAGTAATTTGAGATAATTCTTAATTATGTGGATAATTTGTTAAATATTGAATTAATAAGTTGATTAATGAGTTAGTCGATGGTTAATTAAGGTCATCGGATAAAGACCAAGAAATCAACGTGGCAACAAGGCCTTGTCCAAATTATGACTCTTAACTTTGAGTGAAAAGGTGGCATATTCAACTAATATGTGGCTTAGTCATAATATTATAGCCTAACACCTTTCTAACTCAAGAGAAATGTCTTATATCCAAGTAGGCAATGGATATTCATGTAAAGGATTCAAGAATTAAAGAATTCAAGTGAGAAAATTCCTTAAGTATCTTAGCAATGTGACTCTAAAAAAAGTTCAGTATAATATTTCTCAAGAATATCATATGTATTTTTCCCTATCTCTATTTTTCCAGTACGAGTTTTGTCGCAATTGTCGTGTATTAGAAGGATTATCCAGAGAACCCATTCAGGTATGTTACGGCTATTCCTCCTTTCTTTCAGAATGATCCATACGATATAAACAAAATGAGCAAATAAACAACTTCCATAAATAATTTTATTTATAGGAGTATTAGAGGTGCATATGTTCTTGAATTCTTATGTATCTTATTATCATATCTTCTATTCATGGTTCTCAGAAAAATACATAGTTAATAAAGTTTATCTGAAAGGTATACTGATCTTAGTAACATATTTTTATGCATTTCATTCATTTATACATGTACATTGACCCATGACAAGATGGCGTTATATATGTATATTATATGTATATAGGATATGGGAAAAGGTTACATTCTTATATTCGCACCACCACCTGAGCAGTTGGTATATGTTGACGATGTTGCCCACATTGGACGAGATGATTTGATGTGATGTCCTCAGAGATTTGATGATGTTATGTACACCTATACCTATACATGACATGACATTTATATGAATGTGCATGAAACTATAATTAAGAATTTACAAAGTTATTTAGACTTTTTTCATCTATGTCTTTTATATATTGATCTTCATGCCTTACAAACTCAGTACATTATTCGTACTAACGCCCTATTTATCGAGGCCTGCATTTCATTCTCGCAGGTGCATCAAGACAAGTTGACGGTTCCCCTTCTTAGAATCCTTGATCAGCGAGAGTTGGTGTGTTCCATTTGATTCCTGCTACTTTGGATTTTAGTACGATATGTTTGTATACATAAATGGATATGATGGGGCCCAGTCCCACCCTTGTACGGTTGTATATTCTGTTAGAGGTTTGTAGACAGTTATTTATAGTTTAATAGTATATATCCTTGTCTACTTCTAATTTTGGATATATGGTTGTTTATAGCAGCATTGTGGCTCACCCTACTTATTCCACACGTATATGTATATATGTCTTTTGGATGGGTTTTCCTCACGCATGTTATTCTTGTAATTCAATAGATGATATTCATGTTTATATCTTAGTCGCATGCTTAAGGGTGTTCCATAGGTAGGACTCGGGCACTCATCGCGGCCCATCGTTTTGATCGTGACATTAATGTAATCCAAACATATAGTAAGATCAATAAAATTTAGATTCAGAAGAATCTCAGTCTTCACTTATCTTTCTAACATTTCTTTGGATATATGACACAAACGTCTATGCCAGAAGTATCCAGAACTTTCATCTAGTTAACTATGTTTAGTTCCAATATAATGTTGAACAGTAAGAAGGGATTCAGAAAAACAAATATCGAGTTTCAATTTATATCAACCATCACTAAGAAAACCAGAACCATAAAAAATAGAATCCTTATATAAATTGAAACATCCATTTCCAAACATTAAATCAAATCCAGGAACATAAAGTCTTGAATGAGAAATCAAATTCCTAGAAACTGAAAGTACGTAAGGAGTTTGTAATAGATCAAGGTGATGTCCACTATCACGACCCAATTTCAAAACCCGGTTGTGATGGCGCATCTCGTGAAGACAAGGCCAGCCAACATAATGAATAGATAAATACAGCTTAACGATAATAATAACTAGTATTTGCAATCCAACACAACCCTAACGGGGTGTCACAAGTCACGAGCATCTAAAGAAAACCTGGACACAACTAAATGGCCAATAATATACAAGAAATAAATTCCTAAAATCTAAAGACAGTTTTCGATGCCGCGAACACTGGCGGTCTCCTTACTCAGCTCCAGTAGTAATACCTTCAATCGGCTAATAACCTGCTACCGGATGAAACAATACCTGCAACTGCACGCGAGGTGCAGGGAGTAAAGTGAGTACTTTAACTCAGTGAGTAACAAGAGTAAATAATAATTGAGAGGCAAGAAATCATGTAAGAGTACTCCACCATGCTATATAGGGCAGTACAACCCTTTGAGAAAACAGTAAACCGTGAAAATCCTTTAGAAATATCTGGTTCAGTTAAAAACCTCTTTAGAAAATATCCTTTTCCAACAGTGAAGCATATGAATGCGATATTAGATAGTGCAAGTCAGCACATAAGTCAGCCCCTCGGTCACAGCACTCCATCAACAAATAACACCAGGGTATCTGGTAAACAGTGCACGAAGTAGCATGGATGCCAATGAAATAAGAGTGCTGAATGTCATGACACGCAGTACAAACAGGAACCAATGCATGAATGCAATGCAATGCACATGTCCGCTGCGGCGCGCAGCCCGATCCATTTGGGAACCCGCGCTCACTGTGGGGGTTCAGACTCCGGAGGCGCTCCTACAGCCCAAGCACAATATCAATATCACACCGCTGCAGCGCGCAACCAGATCCATCCTCAGTCCAGAAATGCACATATAACACTGTTGCTGTGTGCAGCCTGATCCATGCTCAGTCCAGAAATGCACATAAGCCACTAGGGCAATATTTACATAACAGTTCTCAGTTCCGAACGTTAAAAATATGTAGTTTAAGTTTCAAAACCTTAGAAGTATGACTGGACATTTCAAAACAGTGTTAAACTCAGGACTGAAATCATTTAACATGCTAAGTATCATGGAAACAATGATAATAATCCCTAAAGGATTCAAGTAATCGGCACGAAGCCCAAAATATGGCAATCAGTCCAAATTATGATGATAACAAGTAGTTCAGTCTAATACGCGGTAAAAATCATCAACCAGGACGGACCAAGTCGCAATCCCCAATGGTGCTCTACCCCACTCTCATATCCGACATGCAAGTCACCTCAATACAGCACTATGATGTGCAAATCCGGTATTTCAAACCCTCAGGATATCATTTAAAAGCATTACTCACCTCGAACCAGCGAAATCTCTAGCCCGCGACGCCTTTGCCCCTCAAACCGTCCTCCACGCGCGTTGAATCTAACCAAAATCAGAGCGAATACATCACAAGATGCCAATGGAACAATACCCAATCGAAAACAATCGAAATGCAGCAAAAATCTCGAAACTAGCAAAATCTGAGTCCCGAGCCCACTTCTTGAAAAATTACAAAAACACATCACCGGATTCCTCATCTCGCCATGAGTCCGTACATATCAAATTTACCAAAATCGGAGTCCAAATGCTCCCTCAAATCCCCATTTACATTCTCAAAATCCCAAGCCCTAATTCATCAATTTTAGGCTTAATTCCATGAATTTCTAGGCAGATTTCACAATAAAAACGAGTTTTAGGTTCAAAAATATTACCTCCAATCGATTTTCCTTGAATCCTTCTTCAATTTGCTCTCCCAAGCTCCAAAATCGCTCAACAATGGAGGAAAAATGACATAAGCTCGCGGATGAAATATTAAATAAAGCCCTTCTGCCCAACGACTTTCGCTTATGCGGTACCGCTTCCACTTATGCGGGACCTCTTCTGCGGCTAAAACACTGCTTATGCGGATTTTCATTTAAAATCCAACTTCCGCCTTTGCGACTCATTTTCCACTTCTGCGGATTACCCAAGACCGCTTCTGCTGTTATTCACTCGCTCCTGCGGACCCGCTGATGCGAAAAGGGTCCGCTTTTGCAGAACTACTCTACCATACCACCGACAGCTTATGCGATGACTCACCCGCTTCTGTGGAACCGCTTCTACGGTCCATTTCCGCTGAAGCGGAAATACCAGATGACAGCAACAACAGACCTGAAGCAAACTTCAAAACTCTCGTTCAACCAGTCGAATTCACCCCGAGGCCCCCGGGACCTCAACCAAAATCATCAATACATCCTAGAACCTCATTCAAAATTGTTCCAACCCTCAAAACGCATCAAACAATGCTAAAACCATTAAGTCACATCGAATTCAAGCCTAAGTTTCTTAAAAACTTCCGAATTACGCATTCGATCAAAAACCCGACCAAAATACCTCCGAATGACCTGAAATTTTGCACACACATCCAAAATCACCTGACGGAGCTACTGCAACTCTCGGAATTCCATTCCGACTCTCGGATCAAAGTCTCACCTATCAACTGGATTTCGCCAAAATACTAACTCGCCAATTCAAGCCTAATTCTACACCGGACCTCCAAAATCAATTCCGATCACGCTCCTAAGTCACAATTCATCCCCCAAAGCTAACCGAATCACCGGAAATCACATCCGAGACCTCTAACTCAATAGTCAACATTTGGTTGAATTTTCCAACTTAAGCTTTCCTTAAAGAGACTAAGTGTCTCATTTCTTATCAAAACTATTCCAAATCAACTCTAACACACCACATAGCGATAATGAAACATAAAGAAGCATGAAAAGGGGAAATGGAGCAATAACACATGAGACGACGGGTCAGGTCCTCACATCCTCCCCAATTTAAACAAACGCTCGTCCTCGAGCGTACCCAGAGTTGTACTAGAAGCAACCCAATAGCTGAATGACCTTATGAAGCATATACCCGGGGTGATCGCTTGTAACCCTATCTCACATAGGTCCGACAACACAACATAGCTGAAATTACCTATTCCAGTATAGCCATAAACCATTGAATTACCCTTTCCCTTCCGCAACAATCAATACGATCACAACGTCACGCCCATACTTGAATAGTCCCGAACCGGCTGTACTAACCCATACTTGCTACCTCCGGTGAAACCATACGATATACCACATAATCCAAACACACAAAACGAAAATTTCCATTCACGGTGGTTACCCACCATAATGAAATACCGATAGAAAACCTCTTATTTAGCTAAAGTCTCATTCCAACACTTTCATATACTGCCGACGATAAATGAAACACGTAGAAAACCATAACCATTTCTCAGATCAACCATTCATGAAGCCACTTCCCTTTTGACTAATACCACAGCAGACTTCCGAACCGAACCTCGATATTATCCTTCCAACAAGCTAAAATCAAATCTGTTTGTATTCATTAATGACTCCACCGATCACCTCGAATCCAACACACCACTCTGGTGATATGACACCTCAACACAGGCCTAAGCCACAACTTGCATAATACACGCGCAAATGAGGGATCGTCTGAACATACCCAAATCATGACAAATGACTGAAACGAAAGAGTTATACTTCAAGCTCATCAATACCGTTACAACACAAAGCTGAAACCCTATCTCACATCATACAAATAGAGTGCCTCAATCCTTCTCGAAAGGTCATAACTTCACGTGGCCTCGCCACAACATGCGATCCTATCCAAACACTGTTACACATGAAGCACCTCAAGTCGCCATACTCAAATAGATAGCGGCGCACAAATTGATGTCTGAAACCAAGCAATCTATTACACCCATGGTGAAACAAATAACATACGACCCGCAACCTGGTAGATGATAACCAATACTCCATTTACCGAGCAACACTCATTTACTCTTCCCGCTTGACTTTCTCTATGAATCCTCAATAGAATCGCACCACATATGCCCATATCCAACTAATCATAACATCTCACAGCACAGAAGAGCAACTCATAGATCTCCCCAGATCACTAACAAGCTCAAGAACGATCGAATCAACCTATCCCTCAACAATACAACTCGGGGCCAACCAAGCTAACTCTAAGCTAAATATATAGCCACCTCAGCCTGCCAACGAACTCAATATCAAGAAGCCTGAAGCTGCTCCTTCCACTACTATAACTCCCGCCGGAGCCGTACGATACGGTGCACGGCACCAAATAATTACCGCAGTCCACAATCTCGCCCAGCGACATGCCCGGCCATAAAAAACGCATCCAAAAAAGTCCCTCAATACTGGAACTGAATCAATGGTAGAAACCTCTGCACTGAAATCCGCCACAAAAGCCCAATTAAGAAAAGCAATCCTTCCCAGCCGTCCGCTGGTCTTGGAATACATCCACTTTGCTAGAACATAATCCGATGCACTCTGCCACGCAACCTGTGGCATTTTCCGACATAACCCATAGCACAATAGTCTAGAATAACCCAACACTAAGACAACCAGTCTACAACCCAATATCATATCCAGAATCTAATATACTAAGAAAAGAAAGATCCACTCGGGCTTCCAAATCCCAATAGCCCCTAGTTGTACCAATACACACGATCTACAACCGCTACACGGTCAGAACCTGAGATCTCCTAGTCCCCAACTCCATATAGCACACGAATCATTGTACCTGATCCCAAATTCCGCAGTGTGAATACATATTACACCTCGAGTACCCAATCATTCTACGAAAGATATTCTAAAATTCTCTTGTGCCATCAAACAAACTCAGATATCAGCAGTCGATTTAGCAAGAAGTGCCGCAATACTTTCGAAGTATCATCAGTATAATCATATTACCCTTCTTCTGAGACATATACTCTCGTCAAATCACTTCTAATTAGCAGTACCATTTCCTTGATTACCTGAGGCTACTCGTTGCCTAAGAATTTTATGAACTTCTTTTCAGAACTGAACTGTAACTCATCTAGCCAAGACCTTCCGTCAATCCCATCTAGAAGAAGAATCATGACACATTCCATGCTTCGCATGCCCCTAGAAAATATATACATCTCCGAACTACGGTAAAACTCAATAAGAACTCTCTCCTAGTTCCATTTGCACAAGTTAAACTGCTAGGACTGAATCCTGCTATCCAGACCAAGTTAAGCAAGTTGTCAAAACTCAAGAGCTTCGCTGCACCATACCTGTACGAACTCATTGCCTCGAACACACACAAGGAATTAATCATATCCTTACCATACCGATTCGGTCCACTAAAAGCTACTTCATTTATCTAGGTTTCCTTCCGATTCATCATCAACTTGATATTTATCCATCTCTGTAGCATCACAATGCCTAAATCCAGGCTTACCACGCGAGAATCGAACATAAGACCACACTATCTAAGACCCATAGGCCACCAGATACTCCCTCAAATGTTTCAATAAATACCACATTCTAGAATACTTTACTTTGAAGAACTTCCTGCGAATCTGAATTCGTTACCATTACTTTCCCGATACTAATGCATAGAATCCCATAATTAACATAAAAATACCACAAGTCTTGACATTTTCCAATGAAAACACAGTCTCTAACCACATACACAACCTCAAAACACCTGATCATTACATGCAAAATCTCGAACACATTATAATCATTCTCGAAAGTCATTCTCCCTTATTCAAACTGCAAATTACCTCACTCAACGAACAGAATCACTTGTGCTTTAGTGGCACTCCGATACTGCAAAATGAGATCCTCATCCCAATACAACCAAGCGACTTCCTGCTCTATGCACCGAGCATTCTTTACCAACAACAATTCTAGACATTCCGTGATTCTCATACCTTGTGGAACATTACTCATGCCATCCTCGGCTCAATTTCTGCAACCAGAACTGATCCGCCAACATGCCTCAGACTGGAACCATCACAGCACATCAACGTGCAATCAGGTAATCAACAGCAATCTCCCCAACTTGGCTCGAAACCATAGATCAAGACACACTCAACAAATCATAACACTTTTACTCTAATGATGCCACAATACCATAGTGAGATTAAACTCAAATCATTTACAAGTTTATGAAAACACATATCATCTAGTACTGAAATCCTCTGCAATTCTTGCATTTATCCCCACGTCAGTTGAGTCCACTCTCTTAAGCGAACCGAATTTTCCAAATTTCAACACGTACTCTTCAATTGCACATGAGATCTTCTAACATACACATAAGGATCATACCATTTAAGAACACTCCGCAAGAGATAACCCACCTACTTTGCCTCAATTTAGTACTTCAGCACACCTTCCACTATTATATACATTACACAGTCATTTAGTCTTCGTGGGTCTGAACTTATACCGCCACATGTAATACACTACTCTCCCTAAATCACAATAGGAATCGAATTACTTAACATTTCATCTATTATCCAGCAGACTTCTTCGTCACTACCAAGTCATATAGATACATCTCGCAGTACTAACATACTCATCACATGAATACCAAACCGCCATTCTGGCTAATAGGGACAATACCGAACATATAAGTTCAGAACACTTGCTCACACAATCAGCAACTCGGTGCTCAAGACATAGGCTAAGATCCGGCCTCAAGTCCTCCAATCTGGCCCAATATCAACTCATGGAGATCACATCTCGCCCCTTGATCGGGGAATCACAAGCCATCAAGGCACATACACTACTGAGCGCTCATGTGTGCATACAAACCTGTGGAAGGAATTTCAAGAGTATATCTCAAGCTGAATCAAGTACGCACGATAAGAATTCCAAAAAAGTGAAGTTTTCCTAAAGGTTTTGCAGCCTCTCGAGGATAAATACAGACGTCTCTGTACCGATCCGCGAAACTCTACTAAACCTACTCATGACTCGTGAGACCTAGTAACCTAGGCTTTGATACCAACTTGTCACGAGCCAATTTCCAAACCCGGTCGTGATGGCACCTCTCGTGAAGACAAGGCCAGCCAACTAACCCAATTTGTCTCTTTAACAATTATTAAACATAATGAATAGATAAATACAGTTTAATAACAATAATAACCAGTATTAGCAACCCAACACAACCCGACCGGGGTGTCACAAGTCACGAGCATATAAAGAAAACTTGGACACAACTACAAGGGCAATAATATACAAGAAATAAATTCTGAAATTCTGAAGACAACGTCCGATGCCGCGAATGCTGGCGGTCACCTTGCTCAACTCCAGTAGTAATACCTTCAATCAGCTAATAACCCGCTACCGGGTGAAATAATACATGCAACTGCATGCGAGGTGCAGAGAGTAAAGTGAGTACTCCAACTCAGTGAGTAATAAGAGTAAATAATAACTGAGCGGCAAGAAATCACGTAAGTGCATTCCACTATGCTATATAGGGCAGTACAACCCTTTGAGAAAACAGTAAACCGTGAAAATCATTTAGAAATATCTGGTTCAGTTAAAAACCTCTTTTGAAAATATCCTTTTCCAACAGTCAAGCATATGAATGCGATATTAGATAGTGCAAGTCAGCACATAAGTCAGCCCCTCGGGCACAACACTCCATCAACAAATAACACTAGGGTATCGGGTAAATATTGCACGAAGTAGCATGGATGCCAATGAAATGAGAGTGCTGAATGTCATGACACGTAGTACAAATAGGAACCAATGCATGAATGCAATGCAATGCAATGCACATGACCGCTGCGGCGCGCAGCACTATCCATTTGGGTACCCGCGCTCACTGTGGGGGTTCAGACTCTGGAGGGGCTCCTACAGTCCAAACACAATATAAATATAACGCCGCTGCGGTGTGAAACCTTATCCATCCTCAGTCTATAAATGCACATATAACACTGCGGCAGTGTGCAGCCCAATCCATGCTCAGTCCAAAAATGCACATAAGCCACTAGGGCAATATTCAAATAACAGTTCTCAGTTCTGAACGTTAAAAATATGTAGTTTAAGTTTTAAAACCTTAGAAGTATGACAGGACATTTCAAAAAAGTTTTTAACTCAGGACTGAAAGCATTTAACATGCTAAGTATCATGAAAACAGTGATAATAATCCCTAAAGGATTTAAGCAATTGGCACGAAGCCCAAAACATGTCAATCAGTCCAAATTATAATGGTAACAAGTAGTTCAGTCAAATACGTGGTAAAAATCAGCAACCGGGACGGACCAAGTCACAATCCCCAACAGTGCTCTACCCCACGCTCATATCTGGCGTGCAAGTCACCTCAATAGAGCACTATGATGTGCAAATCCGGGGTTTCAAACCCTCAGGATATCATTTACATGCATTACTCACCTCGAACCGGTGAAATCTCTAGCCTGTGATACCTTTGCCCCTCAAACCGACCTCCACGCGCGTCGAATTTAACCAAAATCAAAGTGAATACATCACAATATGCCAATAGGACAATACCCAATCGAAAACAATCGAAATGTAGCAAAAATCTCGAAACTAGCAAAACCTGAGTCCCTGGCCCACTTCTCAAAAAATGACAAAACTCATATCACCGGATTCCTCGTCTTGCCACGAGTCCGTACATATCAAATTTACCAAAATCGGAGTCCAAATGCTCCCACAAATCCCCATTTACATTCTCAAAATCCCAAGCCCTAATTCATCAATTTTAGGCTTAATTCCATGAATTCCTAGGTAGATTTCACAATAAAAATGAGTTTTAGGTTCAAAAATCTTACCTCCAATCGATTTTCCTTGAATCCCCCCTTAATATGCTCTCCCAAGTTCCAAAATCGCTCAATAATGGAGGAAAAATGACATAAGCTCGCGGATGAAATATTAAATAAAGCCCTTCTGCCCAGCGACTTTCGCTTATCCGGTCCCGCTTCCGCTTATGCGGGACCGCTTCTACGGCCAAAACACCGCTTATGCGGATTTTCATTTAAAATCCAACTTCCGCCTTTGCGACTCATTTTCCACTTATGCGGATTACCCAAGACCGCTTCTGCGATTATTCACTCGCTCCTGCGGACCCGATGATGCGAAAAGGGTCCGCTTCTGCGGAATTACTCTACCATACAACTGACCGCTTATGCGATGACTCACCCGCTTATGTGGTCCATTTTCGCAGAAGTGGACATACTAGATGACAGCAACAACAGACCTGAAGCAAACTTCAAAACTCTCGTTTAACCGCACGAATTCACCCTGAGGCCCCCGGGACCTCAACCAAAATCACCAATACATCCTAAAACCTCATTCAAACTTGTTCCAACCCTCAAAATGCATCAATCAATGCTAAAACAATTAAATCACATCGGATTCAAGCCTAAGTTTCTTAAAAACTTCTGAATTACGCATTCGATCAAAAACCCGACCAAAACACCTCTGAATGACCTGAAATTTTGCACATACATCCAAAATCACCTGACGGAGCTACTGCAACTGTCGAAATTCCATTCGAACCCTCAGATCAAAATCTCACCGATCAACCGGATTTCGCCAAAATACTAACTCGCTAATTCAAGCCTAATTCTACACCGGACCTCCAAAATCAATTTCGATCACATTCATATGTCACAATTCATCCCTCGAAGCTAACCGAATCACCAAAAATTACATCCGAGCCCTCTAACTCAATAGTCAACATTCGGTTGACTTTTCCAACTTATGTTTTCCTTAAAGAGACTAAGTGTCTCATTTCTTATCAAAATCATTCCAAATCAACTCTAACACACCACATACCGATAACGAAACATGAAGAAGCATGAAAAGGGGGAACCAGAGCAATAAAACATGAGACGACGGGTCGGGTCGTCACATCCAGTCTCCATGATTAAACAATAAGTCCCCATGCCTTCAATTGGAGCCTTCATACGATTTTCCCTCAACAAGAAATCCTTATTTCGATTTTTAGTTTCGATCATAGGAAATCCCTACGACGTAGTAAATACATGAGCAGTTGCACCAGAATCAAGCCACCAAGTATTATTAGGCACTTCTACTAAATTTGATTCGAAACATACAAAAGCACTAATTGTACCTTTCTTTTCGAACCAAGCTTTACGTTTCAGACAATCTTTCTGATGGTGTCCTTCCTTGTTACAAAAACGACACGTATCTGCCTTATATTCCTTCTTAGCATCATGTGGGGCTTTAGCGGGTGCGTTATTCTTCTTGAACTTGTTGGCCTTCACTTTAAATTCTTTACCAGCTCCTTGACCTATGAGGTTAATTGAATGACTCCCTTGTTTCTTAAGTCTTCACTCCTCCTGAGTAAGCATGCTGGACAATTCACTAACATTCCACTTATTATTAATAGTATTATACTTATTTTGAAAAGGTCCGTACTCAGGAGGCAATGAGTTCGGAATAAACTGAACCAAGAAGGAGTCATCAACTTTCATCCACAAGGACTGAAGTCTTGCTGCAATGTTATTCATCTCGATGATATGATTTTGCTTACTACGAGACCCATAAAACTTCATGGTCGTGAGTTCAGCCATTAGTGTACCAGCGAGAGACTTATCTGCACAATAAAAACATTCTTCCACAAACTTCAAGTATTCCCTGGTTCCTTTTGTTTGTGGAATAGTACTTTTAATGTAATCGGTAATACTCATTTGCATAAACATAAGGCTCAGCATGTTAGTGAATTCCCATGCTTTATGAAAATACTTCTTTTCTGCACTGCTCGAATCAGCAATGGTGGCGAGCTTATCATTTAGCAGAGCCAAGTCAAGATGCATCACACCATTGAACACAGTAACGGGCGAAGCATGCGAATGAAGAGGAATAACTGCAAAATAGATAATTTATGCTAACATATCAGTATGGAGTTAGTTAAGCAATTAAACATATCGTAATTCTCCTTTGGGTAAATACTACGACCCACTATCATAATTTAAATGACATTTAGTCATTAATAGGAAATTAAGTATTTTAACCAAACATATATGACATCTTTGGACAGACAATATATATTTGACTAAGAATATTAATTTACATCAGTATATTCACTATTCATAAAATGATTGATCCACCTTTGGTTAAATCGTTAAGTTCTAGCAATAGTGAAAAAAATTTATCCATTTATTTTTAATTATAGATATTTTATTAATTTCATGGATAAACTACAATTTTATGTATACAAATTTTTCATGAACATACTAGTTTGGCCATTTTGGTGACAACAAAATATATAAACATGATGCACACATAAAATAAATATATTAATATTTTATGCATGTGGAAACTTTAAACAATATAGTTCGATCACTTTGGTGACTAACAAACTATATTGAACATTATTACATACATAAAATACAAATATTATGTATGTGTATATTTTAAATATTTTAGTTAGATTACTTTAATGATTAATAAATTACTTAACTTTAAACACAGAGATTAATTAACAGTAATGGCTTTATCAACTTAATAGCCCAAACATTAAAATTTCAGTAAAGAAACGAACAATAATTCTATGGCCATAATTATAAACCAGAACCATAATGGCTAACCTGATAACAGTATAAATGCCTAATATTAATCCCTAGACAGCACTGCAAATTCATTATCGCGCGGCGCCGCATTTTCAATTATCAAACAAATATGTTGATTCTTCATTGTTTAATATTACTACTATTTATTCCAATAAGTATTTTTATCATGATATATCATTCTGACGCATATCATCATTTTGGCTTAATAGAGGAAAATAGGCTTGTAATTATAAATTTCAAACAGAAGAACATATTCATAATTACTAACCCACAAAGTTATATTATTCTTTGTATTTAATCAGTCAATATGTACATAAATTAACGGTTCATCTTGATATTGGAGAATGAGAGTTAGAACTTTGTGGTTCGCTCCACACGAAGTTGAGTGGAACTAGTATGGTTAGCTTTATAATTGAATGGGTTATTGGATTTGGTGGCTTTTGTCGGATTTCAAGATGTGAGCACAGGGCCCGACTTTTGCGTTTACTTTTTAACTTTTGACCTAAATCGTAGCATTTTCTTATGGGATTGATTCCTTTAGCTTGTGTTGATTGTATCAAATTGTTATGGCTAGATTCAGAGCATTAGGAGGTCGATTTGAGGGGCAAAGGCATCGCAGAGTAGGATTTGGCTTGGTTGAGGTGAATAACGCTTTTCAACTGTGTTATGAGGGTTCAAACCCCCACGCTATGTGTTATGCGATTAGTACTAAGGTGACGCAAATGCCAATGACGGGCGTGCGGGCGTGCACTGCAAGAAATGTGGCCTGGTTCATTCCATGGAACTGCGGATTGACTCTTTCTTGTTGATATCTGTGTTTCTATTGTGTGACTAAGTAAATGAGCTGTAAATCAGGCTAATTATCATGTTAGGGCTTCACGCCTATACTATTGGGACCCGAGTGGTCATTTCTTGTTGTATCTCATTAGTTTTATCGATATTCTGTACTTAGTATTATTCATGCATATCATATCATGTCTCAGTCTCAGTTATTATTATGTTGGCACATCATATCATTGTTTCGAGCTAGTTTTATGGCATTGTGAGCCCGTATGTGTGAGACTGGAGAGTGATGACTGAGTGCGGTCAAGATCCTGAATATGAGTGATAATTATAGGATCAAGCTACAGGCCACAACGGTTATGTTGATGATTATGCTAGCGCTAGGGCTATATGTGCCCCTTCGGAGTCTGTAACACACCCCCAGTGAGCGCGGTTGATTAAATTCTGGGATGGATTTTCCCCTTGTATGGCGATGGAACTTCTTCATATGGCTGGATTGGCCTGTTCTTCCTCGGTCTGGAGACTGATAGTCAGTGATGTATATATTCCGGTATAGATATTCTCTGGGCCGTGTCATATATAGTATCGAGTTGTTGTGTGGTTATTATCATTATCTGGAGATGGATCTTCTCCATAGGGCTAGATTGCCCTTCCTCAGTACTGGGTGACTGCTGTTAGAGATATATATTTTTACCTCGAAAATACGAGTAACAATTAAATTTGATTTGTGATTTTAAAGATATGTGATTTAGTTCATTACCAATTAATAATTAAGAAGTATGAAGTAGAAATGAAAGAAAAAAGTCAATCAAACCAATGTTACTCAGCAGTAGTGACCTCGAGGTAGGCTTGGAATAATAAGAACAATTAAAAAGTAAAGTAAGAACAATAAAGCTAAAGGACAATGCTGATGAACAGTAGGCGAAAAAGGTCGAGAGTGTATTCTTTGCACAATGATAAGATGATGTTACAAAATTGGGGTCTCGTCCCCTTTATATAATAGGGGAACCCTAAATAAGGAATATTTTTATTTACAGTAGGGAATATTCTTGGTACAAATATCTAACCGCCTAGTACAGAATCATACAATCTTAATTCGAGATTTACGCCACAATTATAGAGTCGTGGCAGGAATCTAGCTCATTCTGTTATGAATTTGTAATGGTACTATTTCGTGGTCGAGTATACTCGGGCCTAGTATTCCTCGTACTCCTATCTCCGGGCATTGCACTCTATCTTCGAGCTTACCTCTGATCCATCGGCCTCGAACTCGACCATGCCTGAATTTGGGCCTATGACGGATCCTCGATCCCATAAATCGGAGGCCACTGATTTCTACCGTATACAGTATATATTCTGGGATGGATCTTTCATGAATGTATGAGCCATATATAGTACTGAGTAGGCGAGCATTTGGGATTGTATGCACATGAGGCACTCAGCATGGTGCATTACATATATCATGTGCATTGGCATGCAGATGTAGCAGAGTTATATTTCTTTACCATGTTCATATCTGCTCTGGTTCACTGTTCTGAGCTGTCTATTTAACTGAAAGCATGCCTATATTTCTATACGTTATTTCTATTGTTTCGATGAGGTTAAGTTTTTCACTATCTTTCAGTCCATATTTTTGACTCGTTTCTTACTGAGTTGGTGTACTCACGTTACCCCTGCAGCTTGTGTGCAGACCTAGGTACTTTCAGTCCCAGTGCCAGTCACTGATCGAGGTTGCAGGTTTTGGAGATTGTTGAGGTATCTACATAGCGTTCGCAGGCCTTGATCCTCCTTTTCTATTCTAGTGTGTTTAAGTTGTAATCAGTAAACATTGTAGTAGACTATGCTTTTCTTTAGACGCTCATGTAATGCGGGGCACCCTGGTTTTGGGCTGGTTGGATCGTATTATGAATTTTGCCTTGTGTTTTAAACAGTTTATTTTTAAACGATAAAAGCTTTTCGCAAATATTTCAAAATTTTTGTATTGTGGTTTGGATTACGTTGAGTTGAGGCTGGCGTAGTTTCAAGATAGCCGCCATCACAACGGATTGAGTTTCGGGTCGTAATAAATAACCGATTGGACGAGTAAGATTTGCTCATTAAAAAAAATATTAATTATGGACCTTAAATTTATTGGCCCCACACACGTAGGAAATCTTACACCGATCACCTAAACGTATAATATTGGTGTTGTCAGAAAGGCGAACTACAAATGCGAAGCGAAGAGCCGAAGACTGAAAAAAAAGAAAGACACAAGTTGTAACTACTGTATCATAGTAGTAATCTCTAAAAATCCTCCCTTTCAACATAAACCTATAAAGCAAATTCAAACCATATGAAATGCATTGAGTCTTTGCTTTAACTAGTCATTGATTATATCCAATTAAAATACAAAGCTATATGTACATTCGGCATCGTAACAATTACCATTTAATATAACCCCTTTAGTATTGAACGTAAATATTGAACTCGAATAAATATCTTTCATGAAAGGACATAGGAAGGAAGGAAAATACAATATTCCAAAGTTGGACCAACTATGAACACAGAAGAAAGAGCAATATTCTGAACTTAACTAAATTAAAGTATCACAGAAAATGTCTCATTTGTTAATTTGCAACTATGACATTCTGTGATATTTATGCAAAGTTGAGTGACCTTATGATTACAAGAAGTAGTTTAATAGCTTTCGTGATACTTAGTTAAACTTGATTACCTTTTTATTATATGGAATTGTTTAGTAACTCTAACTCTAAACTTAATAGCGTATCTTTATTTCCCTGATGATAAACTTAAAATAATAAATATAGTATGTGAAAAAGAAGAAAAATTCCTAACAAATTTGAGATAATATTGTTATACTCTATTCTAGTTATATAACAATGTAGTGTTGCTTTAGCATAACCGGCTTAATAATTAGGCCACTAAAGCTTCTGCTTCAGGCCTCTAAGAGGCAAACGTCCCAAAATATTGTTATGAAACAACGTACTTGAGTGAGCCATTTGTTTCATTCAAATTAGTCATTTGTATCAATATATACTAGTACTTGGTTTTTATTGTCAAAAAATATATTAGCAAATATCCAAATTTGAGTAGTTTGATCTAAAGTTCTAAAATACTAGATAAAGTTAAAACCTGAAAGTTTAAAAATAATAAGTAACGTAAAAATTTGGAAGAAAAATATTCCTAATGTTATGATCACACAAGGAAATAAATAGTATTTGAAAATTAATAATCACTTTTTAACAAAGATAGTTATTTTCTTATGGTAAATATCTTGATTAAATAGAAAGGCCCAATAATGAATACAAAAAATTAAAATGAAATAAAGTATTAACAGTAAATTGTAATTATAACTCTATCGAACATATAATATACTTATAAAGGATAGAAAAGTATATCAATATTTTGTATTGGAGTTTTGTTCTTTATATAATAGTATAGATAATTAATGTAATTTTTTTTTTTTTGTAATTGACACATACAAGTTTTATTCGTTCTAGATTCGGCTGAGGGTGATCAAATATTTCTTGCACACGTGACCTATTTGTGAATAGTTTTTGAATCTAGAAAGAATATAAAAATAGGCTTAGAATTCACTTTGGATGAAGAAACTCAGAATATTGTTTCCTGATGTATCTTTTTTTTATAAATATTTACATCAGTTTATAGTTTTGGATGCGTACAAGGCATCCGTTGTATAAAAGTAGAGCTAGATTGTTGACTTTCCACAACGTGGGAAATGTCACGACCCAAAATCCACTTAAGGTCATGGTGGCGTCGGACGCCACTGTCAGGCAAGCCAACCAAAATACTCAATTAAATTTTCATTTTTTGTATTTGTCAAAATTATTTTTCTTTACACATTAAATAACAAATAATAAAATTTACGGAAATAACCGCGAAATCTTTAACAAACTTAACATTTAATAATTCAAAAATTCTCCCAGAACCTGGTGTCACAAGTGCATGAGCATCTACTGATAAGAAAATAAAATACAACATCGTCCAGAATACAGTGGCCAGGAAGTAAATACAGTATACTGGAAGTGACTGTACTAGCTGCGGCCATCTCGAATAATGCAACTCACCTAGTCCCAGAATCATCCGTGCTGCTACGCCCAGTAGGCTCCTAGAGTTATATATAACTGTGCAACAAAAATGCACATAAGTGTAGTATGAGTACGTAAACAACGTGTACTCAATGTGTATCCCGTCTATTCTCGAATAAGTAGAGACGAGAGGTCGACTTCAACACTTGCTAGAGGTCAAATAATAATATACTAAAAATATGAGGAAATCATGGATTTATATACTAGTTCTAACTCACGAAGCCGTAAATAGGTAAACACCTTTAACAAATAATAAGAGATTTTAAAGGTTTACTTTTCATTATCTTAATAATTTATAACAAGCCATAAAAGGAAATATCAACATTTAAAATTCTCAGGCAACAATATATATCATGCGAAAATAATGCCGAGGTCGACGGCCCGCTCCAACAGAAATGTAAATTGTGCACTGTCGAGGGTCGAACGGCTCGAACCATAGATGCATCTATTACCTCGCTCGTGAACTATCAATGCGACGCGGTCAACATAAAATAAACAATCACCTTGCTCACGAATCAATCATGTGACGCAGGTTCACATAAAAATACATGCTCAAATAGCGAATTAAGGATTTATGAGGGAACATTTGTCCAATTAAAACCCAGCCCTCTTTTAACAATTTAAGAAATTGATGTTTAATCCTTTTTGAAATTCATTTACTAATTCAATGCGATCTAAGCAATCCAAGCTGTCAATGAGCTTACAATTAATCCAAGTATAGTATGCTTCTGGGTCCTAACTACCCGGACAATAGCATAATAGTAGCTATGCACGGACTCTCGTCACCTCATGCGTATGTAGCCCCCAAAAATAGGAGCACATAATCAATTATTTTTATCTATGGGTACAATTCCCTCATACAAGGTTAGAAAGGAGACTCACCTCGCTCTGAAGATCCATAACAAGCATTCCTCGTCCTTCCGAAGACTCGAATTGATGCGCAACTCTACAAAACTAGCCAATAATTATGTAAATCCATTAATATATGCCAAGGTACTCATTATAATCTAATTTATAACAATTCCTAATCTCGACCGAAAAGTTAACGAAAACGCCCTCGGGCCCACGTGTCCGAAATCCAAAATTTTTCGAAGATAAGATTTAAGCCTCACGAACTCAAATATATAATTTACTCTTAATTTCATAATCAAAATCATGGTCAAAATTCAAGAATATCAAATTTCTAGGTTTTCCACCCAAACCTCAAATTTATACTAATTTCAATGCTCAAATCCGTACATAGTTGATGTATTTAACTCAAAATAGGTGGGGATAACTTCCATTATCATTGATGATGAAAATCCTCTCTTGAAACCGTCCAAGAATCACCCAAGACAAAAAAATATGAGAGGAAATGGCAAAAATTCGATTTTTAAAATAATTCTCTGCCACCAGCATTTTTTGCTTCTGCGGAAAAATTTTTGCTTCTGCGGTCCCGCTTTTGCGGACCATCTGCCGCTTCTGCGGCTTCCACTACGCCGCCCTTTTTGCTTCTGTGTTCCCCTTTCTGCAGATGCGGTCCCCCTTCTGCGGAACATTGACCGCATCTGCGGTCCACGAGCCCCTGACAAAATCCGCTTGTGCGCTCCTCCTTCTGCAGGTGCGGTCCCGCTTCTGTAGAAATATGACGGCATCTGCGGTCCCAGCTTCCTTCACCTCCAACCGCTTCTGCGGTTCCCTTTTCCACTTCTGTGGGGCCGCTTCTGTGGTTAACCCACCACAAAAGCAATTATACCAGCAACCAGACCCTTCAGCTACATTAAATTTCAAATTTTGATCCGTTAATCACTTGGAATCCACCCGAGGCCCCCCGGGACCTCCACCAAACTTATCAACCAATCTCTAAACACATTATGGACTTGTTCGAGGCCTCAAATCACATCAAACAACGCTAAAATTATGAATCAACCTCCAATCCAAGCTTTATGAACTTTAGAACTTCCAACTTCTACTTTCGATGCTTAAACCTATCAAATCACGTCCGATTCACCTCAAATTTTGCACACAAGTCATATTTGACATTACGGACCTACTCCAGCTTTTGGAATCGAATTCCAACCCCGATATCAAAAAGTTCACTTCCGGTCAAACTTCTCAAAAACCTTCAAATTCTTGTCTTTTAGCATGGC
Organism: Nicotiana glauca; assembly: GCA_026770625.1. Classification (NCBI taxonomy): domain Eukaryota; kingdom Viridiplantae; phylum Streptophyta; class Magnoliopsida; order Solanales; family Solanaceae; genus Nicotiana; species Nicotiana glauca. Next base: position 40,218 of record MU679976.1, on the reverse strand, counting down.
TTCAAAATGACGTACGGACCCCCGAATTCACTTCCGATCCCGCTCCTAACTCCAGAATCACCTTACGAAGCTATTCACAAACTCGGAATGCCAAACGGACATCGATAACACTGAAATTCACTTCAACCCAAACTTATGAAATTTCTTTCAAAATGCTAACTTTCACAATAGTCGCCAAAACGCTCCCGGGTTATCCTAAACCTGATCCGGGCATACGCCTAAGTCTGAAATCATCATACAAACCTGCTGGAACTTTCAGATCCCGATCCAAGGTTGTTTACTCAAAATTCCAATCATAGTTAATTCTTTTAACTTTAAGCTTCCGAAATGAGAATTCTCTTTCCAAATCGACTCTGAACTTCCCGAAACTTAATTCCTACCACGCGTACAAGTCATAATACCTGAAATGAAGTTGCTTATGGCCTCAAACCACTGAATGACATGCTCGAGCTCAAACGACCGGTCGGGTCGTTACATTCTATCCCACTTAAACATATGTTCGTCCTCGAACGTGCTGAGAACTACACTGGAATAGCCTGAAATCACTGTTCAACTTCTCATGCACCTTCCCGTGCTACCACAACTTAGTATCACCATATCAATTACTACACGCAGCACCCAAACAAGGCTGTGTACCTTAGCTGAATTCACACCTTTCACCGTTTTACTCATAGGACCACGATAAAATTCTCTGATCAATTTAGTCGAAATTCCATGACTCTGATGCTCCCATTACACCTCATGACCTACATAGGTCTTTCTCTAACTCTGCCAATACCGCCACGATGGAAGAGATGTGTAGAGATCCATAGCCAACTGCCTAATCAACAATTCATTAGGTCTATACTCCTGACAGGAGCCATCACCTCATTCTAAACCAAATAAGGGTCTTTTCTCCTTAACATACTTCATATAATCCGACTACATTGTTCCTAGATCCAATAACCTCGTCTCACTCAGTACGAACTGCTCAGGCAGTAAGCCACCCTAGATATAATCAAAAGTCTCATATGATGCTACAATGTGCCGATAGGCTACCAATTCGGATGCGATACCAAAGAAAACCAACTCTAAAAAGGAAATGCAATTACCCAGCTTGCGAATCATACATGTGACGCGGGCATACAACTAATATGAGCTTTCCTTGGAAAAATAAGAAACAAAACAAATCAAACAGACTTAGGGAACTGTACTCAATATCACATTGTTGCGGCGTGCAACCCGATCCATATAACATACTCATCGCGGCGTGCCACCCGATCCACATATAGAACTCACATAAGGAGATATACCTTGAGCTAAATTGCTCATTAAAACAAAATACCGAATATCGTTCATAAACACGCTAAGTGCATAATACCATCCCTGAGGGGACATGTCGCGTTGTAAGCTACGAACTCAAGCACAACTGAAGTGCAATATACAATCTGAATCTCAATAGCAATTTGGCTCGTATAACATCATTTCTACGCGGATCCTCAACACATAAGCAATTTCTCAAGCCGTCTCGCAACTCACACAGAACAATGCATCACTACATGAAATATCTGGCAACGAAATAACACCCTGACTACTCCTCGATAAGGAGCGCATTGCTAAAATGAACAGTTTGGCCTAATATAGAGCCCATATTCACATTTGAATCCATCCACCGACCTCAAGCCTATTTTGATCGCATTGACTAGGCTAATAACCTTTCCAAGGTCTATAATGACCCTCTTTTCTGCTCATAACACATAAAAATAGCCCTCGTAACTGGAGCGAACCTCCACAGTCCATAACCCAATAACCAGAGTGCCCTCCAGGCATAAATTCTCAAATTAATGGTATTACCACCATCCTCATACTTGGTTTAAATCTTTAATTGATCAAGTGACCACATGCCACACTTATACAATCTTCCTGTGGGACACGCTCCTATAAGCTTTCGAAACATATAACAGGTCCATACATTCAAACCACCGGCCGCACCAACGTTGAAAAGCGATCAAGAATCATTAACCATAATACAAGCCCTTTTTACAAAACATTGATCTCAGGTGATGCTGAAGACAACACCAACTTACTTTAAACATCGAAACTTCTTTCCTGCTCATCCGAGCTTGTGACATCCTTGTCCACACCGAACTGCAACCTTTATTCTAACTTCAAATTCCATATTACTCACTGCACCCAACATTCCAATGTACGATATAACATGATTCTTATCATAACTCTGGAACAACTAATAGGTCAACACTTCATCATATAAGATCCTATCACTGAACTCACTTCAGGAGAAACATAGCAACACGCAGGCAAATACTTATAACCGTGGAAATATGCAAATCTCTAAGTAGGGGCCTACCCTACCATAACCCTTCCGGGGTCTGCCTACACGAAACAGGCCATAACAGTGGAATACCTCTGAATAACATCAATTATGACGGCCGACAAGCCTCACACGTACTGCCACATATCACTTGCATAACTTAATCACGCTGAAAGTGCTGATCTCTACCACCAATATGCCAATTTTGCTATGGCTAGTCAATCTACCTTCTTCCAATTTATCCTTGATTGCCTTAGAAATAATACTAACTCCATTCAACACATAACATACTCCATCTGCACTCATCCCGAGTGAACTTGAATCACGAGACCATGATGTACCAAATCTCATGAATCATTTCAGACGTTTCTCTCGCGCACCTTTGCACCCTCAGCTAATATGCCCATTCTACAAATCCTTCTACGAATCCGAAGTCTTTTCTCATTTTCCTCTCAAGCGCTACATTGCAAGTCAAAACATCATAGAACATTCTGAGCCTCCACTCACAAGCTGCTACAAAAGCTTGATTCTCAACCGCACCTATAGGCTCAAAATCATTAGGCGACACTCTATACCCCTTTTGAATCCATTAAGACCGTTGCTGAGAGCCACCCACCAATACGCTAATAACCAAAAAGCACGCAAGTAATTAAACATGCAACCCAATCATAGACGGTGGGACTCTTCCACTTAGCTCCAAGCCAATATTACATAACTCTAGAGTTCACCGGCATTCTTAATCTCTTATTGATATAATCTTGCGCAATCAATCGCTAAAATTCTCGATACCTTACTATAGAAACCCCCTTTTTATACTCTGAATCATCAACCACATTCGTACGACCGATCTCTTTGCAACATAACCAATAAAATTCTTCATTGAAGCTTTGCCAACTATGCGACCGCTAACCTGCTCACAGGGAATAACCCACCTATAGAAAGCTCTCCCTGGAATCTTCCAGCACTACTGTATGGGGTACATTCACAACGACATCAGTTAAATATGCGGCAACATCCTTCCAATTCAAAGTTATGTTGCATCCTTCTTCATTTAAGCGGCTCATTTCCATTATATCCAATCTTCTGCCACACCAGAACCCCTACTTCAAATTAGATCCGTAGACCCCAATAACCAATCACTAAATTCTTGATCGCTCCAAACTCTCCTTAAGGTACGTGGTCATCCCACTGCAAAGCCCATATGCAACTTCGCCACTTTCTTACTTTGGCGGAACTCATCCCCTTAATCGACTACTCGGCCATTTGCCTCTTAGAAAATTTAGCCACTGTCTAAAAGTTTCCACACATCTTTCATCATCCTTTGCTACTCAGTTGTTGCCTTAATAAAAATCTATCTTCGTAGCACTTGAATCAGCAAATCATTACTAACTTTAAATTTTTGCCGGAGATTATCTCTCTCGAGCTCCCAATATTAGAAATGTCGATTCAATCCTGAACCACCCTACCTTGCGATGTCTAACAGTAGTTTCTTCAATATTATTCGTAAATACCCCAAAGCGAATTGCAGAAGACCATAACGCCGACGAATTTAGTACATTCAATAAGGACAACGACACCGCATTGTAGAAAAAAGCTTCGCCACGCTAGCAAATACCAAGTCTTGATACCTCATCAATCCAAACCTGAACACTCTCTGCCCAATTGCCTTTCCCCTGCCGGGAATAAAACACCGAATCTCTAGATCATGCACTGAGTAAACCTCCCTTCAAGTCAATCACGGCCACAGTGCGTAGAAAATATCCTACCATTGTAACAATACTGCAGAACTATTGTTCATAAGCATCATGGCAACTTGTGCCTAACCTCAGAGCTCTCAGAAGTACCGCTACTGAGCTGGAAACAATAAAATACCCTTGAACAAGGCAATGATAATAGTTCAATCAACTATAACGGGAGAAACATCCCACACCACATTTGTAGTGCCATTAAAATTCTTCAATTCTCGATTTATAACAAGCGCTTCGCGTCGCAGAAGATTGAGTACGAAAGAAACAAAGGCATAAGCCTCAGAGGAATCAAATCGCACGATAGGAATCAAGAAGGGAAGTACTCCTAACAGTCCTACAGCCTCCCAAGGATAAGTACAGACGTCTCCGTACTGATCCGCGAGACTCTACTAGACTTGCTCATGACTCGTGAGACCTACGGGAACCTAGTGCTCTGATACCATGTTGTCATGACCCAAAATCCACTAAGGGTCGTGGTGGCACTGGACACCACTGTCAGGCAAGCCAACCAAAATACTCATTTAAATTCCCGTTTTTTGTATTTGTCAAAATCATTTTTTTACACATTAGATAATGAATAATAAAATTTACGGAAATAATTGCAAAATCCTTAACAAACTTAACATTTAATAATCCAAAAATCCTCCCAGAATCCGGTGTCATAAATGCATGAGCATCTACTGATAAGGAAATAAAATACACATCCGTACGGTATACAGTGGACACGAAGTAAATATAGTATACTGGAAGGGACTGTACTAGCTGCGGCCATCTCGAATAATGCAGCTCACCTAGTCCCAGAATCATCCGTGTTGTTACCCCCAGTAGGCCGCTAGAGTTACATATACATGTGCAACAAAAATGCACAGAACTGTAGTATGATTACGTAAACAACGTGTACTCAATGTGTATCCCGTCTAATCTCGAAAAAGTAGAGACGAGAGGTCGACTTCAACACTTGCTAGAGGTCAAATAATAATATACTAAAAATGTGAGGAAATCATGAATTAATATAGTAGTTCTAACTCACGAAGCCGAAAAACAGGTAAACACCTTTAACAAATAATAAGGGATTTTCAAGGTTTACTTTTCATTATCTTATCAATTTATAACAAGACATGAAAGCCAATATCAACATTTAAAATTCTCAGGCAACAATACATATCATGCGCAAATCATGCTGAGGTCGACAGCCTGCTCCAACAAGAAATGTAAACCATGCATTGTCGAGGGTCGAACAGCTCGAACCATAGATGCATCTATTACCCCGCTCGCGAACTATCCTTGCGATGCGGTCAACATAAAATAAACAATCAACCCTGCTCACGAATCAATCATGCGACACAGGTTCACATAAAACTACATGCTCAAATAGCCAATTAAGGATTTATCAAGGAGCATTTGTCCAATTAAAAGCCGTCCCTATTTTAACAATTTAATAAATTAAAGTTTAATCGTTTTTGAAATTCATTTACTAATTCAATACGATCTAAGCAATCCCAGCTATCAATGAGCTTACAATTAATCCAAGTATAGCATGCTTTTGGGTCCTAACTAACTGGACAATAACATAATAGTAGCTACGCACGGACTCTCATAACCTCGTGCGTACGTATCCCCCACAAATAGGAGCACATAATCGATTATTTCACCTATGGGGACAATTCCCTCCTGCATGGTTAGAAAGGAGACTCACCTTGCTCCGAAGATCCATAACCAGCATTCCTCATCCTTCCGAAGACTCGAATTGATGCGCAACGCTCTAAAACTTGCCAATAATTATGTAAATCCATTAATATATGCCAAGGTACTCATTATAATCCAATTTATAACAATTTCTAATCCCGACCGAAAAGTTGACGAAAATGCCCTCGGGCCCACGTGCCCGGAATCCGAAATCTTTTTGAAGATAAGGTTTACCCATAGCCTCACAAACTCAAATATATAATTTACTCTCAATTTCATACCCAAAATCTTGGTCAAAATCCAAGAATATCAAATTTCTAGGTTTTCCACCAATACCTCAAATTTATACTAATTTCAATGCTCAAATCCGTACATAGTTGATGTATTTAACTCAAAATAGGTGGGGATAACTTACCTTATCATTGATGATAAAAATAGTCTCTTGAAACCCTCCAATAATCGCCAACCCAAGAAAATATGATAGGAAATGGCCAAAATCCAATTTTTAAAACAATTCTTTGCCTCCAGCATTTTTCGCTTCTGTGGAAGAATTTTCGCTTCCGTTGTCCCACTTTTGCGGACCATCTGCCGCTTCTACAGCTTCCACTAGGCTACCCTTTTTCGCTTCCGTGTTCCCCTTCCGCAGATGCGGTCCCGCTTCTGCGGAACATTGACCGCATCTACGGTCCACGAGCCCCTAACAAAATCCGATTCTATGCTCCTCCTTCCGCAGGTGCGGTCCCGCTTCTGCGGAAATATGATCGCATCTGCGGTCCCAGCTCCCTTCACCTCCAACCTTTTATGCGGTTCCCTTTTCCACTTCTGCGGGGCCGCTTCTGTGATTAACCCACCGCAGAAGCGATTATACCAGCAACCAGACCCTTCAGCTATATTAAATTCCAAATTTCGATCTGTTAATCTCCCGGAATCCACCCGAGGCCCCTCGGGACCTCAACCAAACCTACCTACCAATCCCAAAACACATTACGGACTTGCTCAAGGCCTCAAATCACATCAAACAACGCTAAAATCATGAATCAACCTCCAATCCAAGCTTTATGAACTTTAGAACTTCCAACTTCTACTTTTGATGCTTAAACCTATCAAATCACGTCCGATTGACCTCAAATTTTGCACACAAGTAATATTTGACATTATGGACCTACTCTAGCTTTTGGAAATGGATTCCAACCCCGATATCAAAAAGTCCACTTCCGATCAAACTTCTCAAAAACCTTCAAATTCCTGTCTTTTAGCCAAATGGCTTCAAAATGACCTACGTACCCTCGAATTCACTTCCGATCATGATCAAAACTCCACAATCACCTTACGGAACTATTCACAGACTCAGAATCCCAAACGAATATCGATAACACTGAAATGCACTTCAACCCAAACTTATGAAATTTATTTCAAAATGCTAACTTCCACAATAGTAGCCAAAACACTTCCAGGTTATCCTAAACCCGATCCGGGCATAGCCCAAGTTTAAAATCATCATACAAACCTGCAAGAACTTTCAGATTCCTATCCGAGGTCATTTACTTAAAATTCCAATCCTAGTTAATTCTTTCAACTTTAAGCTTCTAAAATGAGAATTCTTTTTCCAAATCGACTCTGAACTTCCCCAAACTTAATTCCGACCACGCGTACAAGTCATAATACCTAAAATAAAACTGCTCATGGCCTCAAACCACTGAACGACATACTAGAGCTCAAACGACCGGTCTGGTCATTACAGGAAACAACACTAGAACTAGAAGTAGTAGCTACTACAGGAGTTCTTATATTACACACACTAGATATACTATATGAACCAGAGAGAGGTTGTGTAACATTCCTACTAGGCTGCCGATACATCCTGCTGTGGAGTGTACCATGGTGATCTTGTTCATAACAAGAGATAGCAAAAGGTGGAGGCATGACAAAATGTTGGCATTGCTCTTGTACATGCGTTGAACCATATTTAGCTAATTTATCTGCTACACAATTCTACTCTCGATAGATAACTTGTACTGCTGGATTATCCAACTGTCGGAGCAAGTACCTGCAATCATTTATAATATTAATAAAGCTCATTGATTGTAATTTGAACATACCAATTATTGCTTATGCATCCGTCTCAATGATGGTTTGTAAGAGCCTTTCTTGGATAGCAATTTGTAAACCTTTGAGGAGTGCAAGAAGTTCTATTTGAATAGAGGTGCCCTCTTTGACAGATCCAGCAAATCCTATTACCCAATTGCTTTGATGGTTGCGGATAACTCTACCAATTCCATAATTGCATAGAGCCGGACAACAAGATCCGTCAATATTTAATTTGTAAAATATATGATCGGGTGGATGCCATTTAATATAGATAGGAGACTTTGAGCTCTTCTTTTTAGAGTGATTTCTTAAAAAGTAATATTCAGCTACCTTTTCTAAGAGAGAGTGCAGATATAAATCATTTATTTTATGTTCAAAAACAAACTTATTCCTTTTCAGCCAAATTTCCCATAATAAAAAAGGAATTATAACTGTTGAAGGAATGTTGTATGGTGGTGAAGGAAAAGGTGTATGTATAAGTTTAAATAACTAAGCCATAATATCATTTTGAGGAACAATAGTTATGGCAGTGGTAGGTGCTATTCGAAGAGATCTCCAAAGAGGTATGGTATTAGCACAATTTTGAAATAAATGAGTAATTATTTTTGTATCTTGGTGTCATTGTGGGCAGTTTGCTGAATTAGTAATACCTAATCGTGTAAGATACTCAGCTGTTGGGAGTCTGTTATGACATAATAGCCAGATAAAAAAAGATATTTTATGTGGAATGGGAAGTTTCCAAATCCAGTTGAATGAGTTAGAAAAACAAATAACATTGGCTGTGTTAAAGGTGGATAAACACCTATACATAGAACTAACTGTGAAGATTCCATTCTTAGTTACATTCCAGTAGACTTTGTCATAGTTAGTGGATTCAATTGGCATATAAATACTAGTAATAAAGGAAGTGATATGTAAGGGTAAATGAAATGGTATGTTATCTAGGTTCCATCTATTATTAAAGTAGTAATTGGATACTAATTTATTTTCCTCAAATTGAGGCATAGGTCCATGAATATGTCCTCTAAGTGTGAAGTTATGCTTGAGCCAGGGGTCCATCCAAAACTTGACATGTTGTCCTGTTGCAATATTCCATTTATAACCTAATCTATAATAATTCCAGCTATTAAGTATATTACGCCAAATAAGAGAGCTATTATAACTAGGTAGGGGTTTTGGTCGTACATAATTGTGTAGAAGGACTTGTGCCCATAGTTGATGTGGATTATAAAACATTCTTCATGTAAGAATTGCATGGAGTGACTTATTTTTTATAACAATATTTTGTATACCTAAACCCCCCAGTTACAAAGGTTGCATGACTGTGGACCAATTAAGGAGATGTAATTTTCTCTTGTGTACAGTGGTGCCCCATAGGAAATTCTTCTAATACCTATTGAGGTGACTTAGGATATAATGAGGCATTTTTATATATTGCATCAAATGATTCGGAAGATGATTAAAGGTGGATTTAATTAAAGTGAGTCTTCCTGCTCGGGATAGAAAATTAGTTTTCCAGCCTGCGAATTTAGTTTTAAAATTATCAAGTAAGAATTGGTAGTCAGATTTCGCAGGCTTGGATGTAAAAATTAGAAAACCCAAGTACTTTCCAAAACTACGATCCTTTTGCATATGAAAAAGTTGCAGAATTATATTTCTAGTATTAGGTTTACAATTTTTAGAGAAGTAGATTTTGGATTTATCAAAATTAATAGATTGGCCAGATTGATTTATAAACTGTATAATAATACTAACCATTGATTGACTTGTAGTGGGTGTAATTTTCGAGGTAAGGGTAATATCATCTGCAAAGGATAAATGAGATAAAGGAGGCCCATTTTTTGCCAAAGATATGGGTTTCCAAGCCTGATAGTCAACAACATTATTGATTTTTCTGGAGAGCATTTCAAGAGAAAGGATAAACAGATAGGGTGACAAAGGATCACCATGTCTGATACACCTTGTGGGCTGAAAGGTATCTGTTTGACTACCATTGATCAATATAGAGGTAGTTGTGATGGTAATACAAGACATAATTAACTTAATAAACTTAGCTAGAAAATTTAAACTTAATAAAGTATTATGAATAAAGGACCATTCGAATTTGTCAAATGATTTTTCTAAATAAATCTTAAGGAGCATACTAAGTTTATTCCCTTTCATTTTTTGGAATTTATTAATAATATTTTGTATGATAATAGCATTATCCGCAACTCTTTTATTTTGTTGAAAACTAGATTGTGTACGATGGATGATGTGCTTCAATATTGGTTTTAATCAGTTGACCAATAATTTTGTGATTATTTTGTAAATAGTATTACAAAGGCTAATAGGTCTATATTGAGCAACTGTGGATGCATTATTATTTATAGGAATAAGACAGATAAAGGTAGAATTTATTTTAGGGTCAATTTCATATTCATTGAACACCTAATGACAGAACTGTGTCACAGATTCCCCAATAGTGTCCCAATAATTTTGGTAAAAAAGAGGATGAAGTCCATCTGGCCCAGGAGCTTTCATAGGCTAGAAAGACTTTATAACATTCAAAATTTCAAAAATTTTAAGGGGTTGGATCAGGGAATCCTAGTCAGCATATGTTAATATATTTGAAGGAAGTAGTGTTGTTTTTGAAATAGAGTATGTTTTCTGCGTGGTAAATAAATATTGATAATAAAGAGAAATGTGATCAAGAATTTTGGTAGGGTGTGTTATCTAGTTTCCCCCCCAGTCTTGAAAAGCTGTGATTCTATTATGCCTTTTACGACTAATAGTAGTAAGATAAAAAAATTTGGTATTGGCATTTCCGTTATTAAGCCAGTCAATAAGTGATTTGAGTTTCTAAAACTCTTCCTCTAACCTAAGAATTCGATTAAAATCCAACATGAATACTTTTTCCAAACTTTGTAAGAAAGTACTAGTTGGATAATGGATAGAAGCCTGAATCCCATTTAATCTAGCAAGAATATGCCTTTTTTATTTAAAAATATTACCAAAGGTAGATTTTTTCCACTGTTGTACTATAGTTGCAAAATTATCAATGGTAGGAAGAAGTGTGACATTATCCAGCCAAGCTTGTTTAACCACATCTTTAAAAGCAGGATGACTAGTCCTAATAGTTTCAAACCTAAATACTTTTTCCCTTGGTAATGGACAGTGATGAAGTTCTAATTTAATGAGACAATGATCTGAGTGTGTGTGGGGAAGATGTGTAACAAGAGCGTTAGAGTATGGATTAATCCAACCATAATTAGCAACTATACGATCAATACGTTCAAGTATAATAAACTTCTTATGTCTTCCATTAGTCCACGTATAACGGCTACCCTTAAATCCTAAATCAGTCATGTGACAATAATTAAAGCAGTCCATAAATTTATTAGAATGTGAGTTATTTATAGAAAGGCCGCCAAATTTATCAGATGTATGTGTAATGTCATTAAAGTCTCCCCCAATTAACGAATGTCATTGATAATTATCTTGTACAGGCATGAGATTATCCCATAATAACTGTCTATTTATTAATTCATTACTAGCATATATAGCAGTAAATAAGAATTTAAAAGGTAAAAGTTTTACCTGGACATGGCAGTGAATCTCTTGTGTAGTGCTGGCAACTGGATGAACATCTAATGCATTAGCTAACCACAAAATGACAATTCCTCCATAGTGGCATGTGGCAGCCACCTCAATCATACCATCAAAATGAAAATCGTCCTTCACACTTTGGTGTGATTGACAGTGAGTTTCTAAGAGGACAACTAATGATGGCCTATTATAATCAAGAAAAGACCTAACATTACGTCTAAACTCAGCGGAAAGTGCTCCTCTACAATTCTATATGATAAAATTCATGTGATTATCTACTATATCAGCTGGAGGGCTTTTACTTCGATTCATCCAATTACGGCTGCTCTCCCCCAGACATAGGAGAAAGGTTAGGAGTAAGAGTATTGCATATTTGCCCACCTCTAGGTTGGTGGTGGGCCTTAGTCGAAAAGAAATCGTCCTTAGATTTGGGGGACACCTTACGAATATCTTTATTTCATATTCTTCCTTTTTCAAAAACACTTTTATCCCATCTAGACATACATGTATTGGATGAGTTTCCCTGCTGTAAATGATTTTTGCGCCATGTTCCGCCTGGAAATTATCTTCTTGTTCTTTGTGATTAGGACTGGAGGGTGGTGAGTTGACTGGAGATGGGGCTGGTGTTGTTGGTATTGGAGGTTCCAAGAGTGTGACGACCCGGCCCATCGTCATGTGAGTTACCGCCCCGTTTCCCCCATATTATGCTTCACTATGATTCAATATCAGTATTTGAGTTGGTTGAATAGAATTGGATTGGTTTTAGTTAGAAATGAGCCACTTAGTCTCTTAAAAGGGAGCTTGTTTTGGAAACTCAATTGGATGTTGACTATTTAGTTAAAGGGCTCGGATGGAAATTCTGATGACTCGGTTAGCTTCGGGGGATGATTTGTGACTTAAGAGTGCAATCGGAATTGAATTTGGAGGTCCGGTATAGAATTGACTTGAATTGGCTAAGTTTGAATTTTGGCAAATTCCGGTGGGTAGGTGAGATTTTGATCCAAGGGTTGGAATAGAATTCCGAGAGTTGCAGTAGCTCCGTTAGATTATTTTGGATTTGTCTGCAAATTTTTAGGTCATTCGGACATCGTTTGGTCGGGTTTTTGATTTAATGCGCATTGCGGAAGTTTTGACGAAAACTAGGCTTGAATCTGATGTATTTATTGATTTTAGCGTTGTTTGACGTGTTTTGAGGAATTGGAAAAAGTTTGAATAAGGTTATAGGATGTGTTGGTGTTTTTGGTTGAGGTCCCGGGGGCCTCGGTATAATTTCGGGTGGTTAAACGGGAATTTTGGAAGTATATTGCAGGTCTGAAACTTCTGCCTTCTGCTGTTTCCGCATCTGCGAAAAACGAGCCGCAGAAGCGGTTCCGCAGATGCGATGGGATGGCCACATAAGCGGTCAGGTGTGGCCCAGGGCAATTCCGCATAAGCAGACTAAGGGGTCGCTTCAGCGGTTCTGCTTAAGCGGATAATACACCGCGAAGCGAAAATCGGAGGACCGCCAAAGCGGATGCTGAGTCGCATAAGCGGACCCATGAATTTTTAAGTGTCACCACATAAGCGGTCAATATGTCGCATAAGCGGTACCGCAGGTGCGGTTAAATAACCGCAGATGCAGAAATCGGGCTTGTGTTTAATGAACAGTGTTCGCGAATTTCAGAAGTTAGGAAAATATTTGGGACTTCGACTAGGGTTGTTCTTGGGCGCTTTTGAGGAGAAATCGAAGGAGCTTCATCAGGTAAGAACTATTAGCCTCGGAATATGTTATTTTGGTGTAAAAGCATTGATTAATCACTGAGTTTCAATGATTTAAAGGTTAAAAATGGAGGTTAGGGCTTGAAAACCCAAGAGAGTTTAAATGTAAGTTTGTAGGAGCAAACAAACTCCGATTTTTGTAAAGTTTATATGTATAGACTCGTGGCGAGACGAAGAATCCAGTGATGTAAATTTCGGAATTCTTCGAGAAGTGGACCTGGGGCTCGGATTTTGCCAACTTCGTGATTTTTAGTATTTTTTGAGTAATTTTGATTGGGTTATGTTTCTTTAGCATATAGTAGTGTATTCGTTGTGGTTTTGACTATATTCGACGTGCGAGGAGGTCGANCCGGTATCTCACACTGCGACGCTGTATTGAGGCGAGACACGTACTCTACGGTGAGTGCGGGGTCGTTTGTGGACGGGACTATGGCTTAGTCCGCCCGAGTGATGACTATACCGTGTTATTGACTAGAAATTGGCTGGTAAACATCCTACTTGGATTGTTATGAACATATTTAGGCTCTGTGCTAACTATTTGGATCCCTTAGGGATTATTATCACTGTTGCCATGAAATTGAGCATGTTTCCATGATATCAATCCTGAGTTAAGTACTGTCTATAAATGATTAGCAATATTCTAAGGATTTAAATCACTTAAACTATAATACCTGTTAAAAATGGAACCGAAAATGGTAAACTTGATTGTGCCTGTGTGGCTTGTATGCATATATAACTGGACTGATTGTGGACCGGACTGCACGCCCCAGCGAATGCTACTATGTCATTGCGCTTGGGCTGTAGGAGCCCCTCCGGAGTCTGAACCCCCACAGTGAGCGCGGGTACCCAATGGATCGGGTTGTATGCCGCAGCGGTCATGTGCATTGCATTGCATTTATGCATTGATATCTATTTGTTTATCTGTCGTTGATTATTGTTGTTTCATCGTTTAATGTGCTAAGTGTTTAGTTTTAGCTTTGCATTGTGGTATTTCAGGATTTCTTACTTTCAGCCATTATATATGTCTATTACCACTGAGTTGGAAGTACTCACTTTAATCCCTGCACCATGTATGCAGATTCAGGTGTTCCGGAGACTTAGCTGAGGAGTCGCTGTCTTCCAGAGTTTTATCAAAGTTGTCGAGGTAGCTGCGTGACGTTCGTAGGACCCGACTTCTCCCCTTTTATTTAGTTTTATTTCCACATTCTAGACTTATGTATTTTTCGAATATTTGTTACTCCATTGTTTAGAGGCTCTAGACTCATGACCCCAGATTCTGTTGGGAGTGTTTCGTCGGATATTTCAGTCTGTTCCATATTGTTTTTATTATAAACATTGGTTTATTATTTTTAAACTGTTAAATTCCCTTAAATTGTCAGTAATGAGTTATCAGGTTGGATTCGTGAGTGATAATTGGTCAGTCTTGCCTAGCTATATGGTTGGGCGCCATCACGACTGGGTTTTGGGTCGTGACAAGTTGGTATCAGAGCCTAGGTTACTAGGCCTCACGAGTCATGAGCCGGTTAGTAGAGTCTCGCGGATCGGTACGTAGACGTCTGTATCTATACTCGGGAGGCTACAGAACCTTTAGCAAATACTTCACTTTCTTGAAATTCTTGTCATGTGACTTTATTGGTCCGAGAACTAAACTTTTGTATTCTATTCTCTCGCAGATGGCAAGAACTCGTGCTACCGGACGTGGCGGACGACCACCTTTGGCACCCGCTAGGACCGTGGTCGCGATCGTGGTCGAGGCGGACCAGTGAGGGCAGCACCTGCAGACCCACTAGCTGCCTAGGTTCAGGACCAGCCTCCAGCTGTAGATGCTCCAGCAACACTTGTTCAGGCACCGGCAATGCCCATTGTGATTCCTGGTCTTCAGGAGGCTTTGGCTCAGATCTTATCCGCCTGAATTGACTTGGCATAGACCGTATCAGCCACTACCACAGCAGCTACTTCTCAGACCGGGGGTGGTCAGCAGACCCCCACTGCTCGCACACCCGAGCAGGGTGTCAAGGGATTGCAGACACCGGGAGCTGCACCAGTTGCCCCAGTTGCACCAGTTGCCCCAGTTGCGCCAGTCACACCAGCTCCAGATTTTGTGGTTTCGGCTATGCCGGATGACGAGCAGCGTCGACTGGAGAGGTTCGGCAGGCTCCAGCCTCCGACTTCAGTGGTACAGAGGGCGAGGATGCCCAGGGATTTATGGATAAGTGTAAGCATATGCTTCGCACTGCAGGGATATTGGAGTCGAGTGGAGTAGCTTTTACTACTTTCCAGTTCTCAGGGCCTGCATTTACTTGGTGGGAGGAGTTTGAGAGGCGTAGGCCTGTTGGAGCCGCGCCCCTTACTTAGCAGTAGTTCTCCGCTCTCTTTCTGGAGAAGTATGTACCGCAGTCTCGCAGGGAGGAGCTGCATCGTCAGTTTGAGTGGTTGGTTCAGGGGGACATGATTGTGACCCAGTATCAGTTGAGGTTTATGCAGCTAGCTCGGCATGCTACTTAGATGATCCCGACTGATCGGGAGAGGATTAGGAGGTTCGTGGATGGCCTCAACTATCCCATTCGCATTTTGATGACTAGAGAGAGGGTTGTGGCCGCCTCGTTTGAGGAGGTAGTTGATATGGCTCCTCAGATTGAGATAGACCGTCGTCGGGAGCATGAGGAGAGGGAGGCCAAGAGGCCTCGAGGTTCAGGTAGCATCAGCGGTGCTCTGTCTAGGGGCCAGTTCTAGCGCAGCTGAGGTCGTTCCTTCAGACCTCCTCAGTCACGTCGCACAGAGTCCAGTGGGGCTTCTTCAGGCCGTGGTCACCAGGCTTATCAGCAGGGCCAGTCTTCACTTAGCGCCCTTCCAGCTCAGAGTACTACTCCTGCTTCTTCATCCCAGGGTTCATCTGCAGCGAGGGGTTCCCTTCAGTCCCCTTTTCCAGCTCCAGGTCGTTGCTACGAGTGCGGTGAGTTGGGTCATATGAGGAGACAGTGTCCTTGGCTCCGTGGTAGATAGTCCCAACAGAGGGATCAGCCCTCATCTTCTGCTCCTATTTCTTCAGCACATACCCAGTTAGCTAAGAGTGGGGGCCAGGTAGCCAGAGGTCGCCCCAGGGGTGAAGACCGAACTGGCGGTGGTCAGGCTCGATTCTATGCTCTTCCAGATAAGAGGGACGCCATTGCATCAGATGCCGTCATGACATGTATTATCTCAGTCTGCCACAGGGATGCTTCTGTCTTATCTGATCCCGGATCTACCTATTCCTATAAATCTTTATATTTTGCTCATCATTTGGGTACGACCCGTGGTTGTCTTGCCTTGCCTGTGCATGTAACTACCCCGGCGGGCGATACTATTATTGTGGATCACGTATATCGATCTTGTCTTGTTACTGTTGGGGGTCTGGAGACCCGCGTTGATTTGTTGTTATTGGGTATGGTAGACTTTGATGTGATTATGGGTATGGATTGGCTATCTCTGTACCATGCTATTCTGGACTGTCATGCCAAGATAGTTACGTTGGCTATTCCGGGTATTCCGAGGATTGAGTGGCGAGGTTCGACCGACTATGTTCCCAGCAGGGTGATTTCCTTCTTAAAGGCACAACGGATGGTTGGGAAAGGATGTCTATCATATTTAGCATTTGTGAGAGATGTTAAAGCTGAGACTCCTAGTATTGATTATGTGCCCGTTATGAGAGAGTTTCCAAATGTATTTCCAGCAGACCTGTCGGGCATGCCGCCAGACAGGGACATTGATTTCGGTATTGATCTGGTGCCGGGCACTCAGCCCATCTCTATTCCTCCCTATCGTATGGAACTAGCGGAGCTAAAGGAGTTGAAGGAGCAACTTCAGGAACTCCTAAAAAAGGGGTTCATTCGCCCAAGTGTGTCACCGTGGGGTGCACTGGTCTTATTTGTAAAGAAGAAGGATGGCACAATGAGAATGTGCATTGATTAAAGACAGTTGAACAAGGTGACATTGAAGAACAAGTACGCACTACCTCGTATTGAGGATTTGTTTGATCAGCTTCAGGGAGCAAAGGTATTCTCTAAGATTGACCTCCGATCAGGCTATCACCAGTTGAAGATTAGGGATTCAAACATTATGAAGACGTCTTTCAGGACGAGATATGGGCACTATGAGTTTCTGGTTATGTCATTTGGGCTGACTAATGCCCCAGCCGCGTTCATGCACTTGATGAACAATGTATTTTGGCCGTATCTGGATTCATTTGTGATCATGTTTATTGACGATATTCTGGTGTACTCGCATAGCCAGGAGGAGCACGCGAAGCACTTGAGGGTGGTATTGCAGAGATTGAGAGAGGAGAAGCTTTATGCAAAGTTCTCCAAATGTGAGTTCTGGCTCAGTTCCGTGACTTTTCTGGGACACGTGGTGTCCAGTGATGGTATTCAGGTTGACCCAAAGAAGATTTAGGCGGTGCAGAGTTGGCCCAGGCCGTCCTCAGCTACTAAGATTCGGAGTTTCTCGGTTTGGAAGGTTATTACCGCAGTTTCGTTCAGGGTTTTTCATCTATTGTTTCGCCTTTAACGAAGTTGACGCAGAAGAGTGCTCCATTTGTGTGCTCGGATGAGTGCGAGGAGAGCTTCCAGAAGCTTAAGTCAGCTTTGACCACAACTCCGATATTAGTATTGCTATCAGCTTCAGGTTCTTACACGGTGTATTGTGATGTTTCGAGAGTTGGGATCGGTTTTGTATTGATGTAGGATGGTAGAGTTATTGCTTATGCTTCCCGTCAGTTAAAGCCCCATGAGAAGAACTACCATGTTCATGACTTAGAGTTGGCTGTTATAGTTCATGCTTGATGATTTGGAGGCACTATCTATATGGCGTATCTTGTGAGGTGTTCACTGACCATCGCGGTCTTCCGCACTTGTTTAATGTAGTGGCCGATGCTTTGAGTCGAAAGGCAATCAGTATGGGTAGTTTGGCGTACATTCCAGTTGGGGAGAGGCCCTTTGTAGTAGACGTTGAGGCCTTGGCCAGTCGGATGGTGAGGTTAGATATTTCTGAGCCCAGCCGGGTTTTGGCTTGTGTGGTATCTCGGTCTTCCTTGTATGATCGCATTAGAGAGCGCCAGTATGATGATCCACATTTGCTTGTCCTTAAGGAAAGAGTTCATCATGATAATGCCAGAGATGTGACTATTGATAGTGGTGGGGTGTTGAGAATGCAGGGCCGGATTTGCGTGCCCAATGTGGACGGGCTTCGGGAGTTGATATTGGA
>MU679976.1:9990-20106 GCA_026770625.1 Nicotiana glauca | reverse complement strand
GTTTGGTCGGGTTTTTGATTGAATGCGCATTGCGGAAGTTTTGATGAAAACTAGGCTTGAATCCGATGTATTTATTGGTTTTAGCGTTGTTTGACGTGTTTTGAGGATTGGAACAAGTTTGAATAAGGTTATAGAATGTGTTGGTGTTTTTGGTTGAGGTCCCGGGGGCCTCGGTGTGATTTCGGGTGGTTAAACGGGAATTTTGGAAGTATGTTGCAGGTCTGAAACTTCTGCCTTCTGTTGTTTCCGCATCTGCAGAAAAGGAGCCGCAGAAGCGGTTCCGCAGATGTGGTGGGATGGCCGCATAAGCGGTTAGGCATGGCCCAGGGAAATTCCGCATAAGCGAACTAAGGGGTCGCTTCAGCGGTTCCGCTTAAGCGGATAATACACCACAGAAGCGGAAATCGGAGGACCGCAAAAGCGGATGCTAAGTCGCATAAGTGGACCCACAAATTTTTAAGTTTGACCGCATAAGCAGTAAATATGTCGCATAATCGGTACCGCAGGTGCGAATAAATGACCGCAGAAGCAGAAATCGGGCATGTGTTTAATGAACAGTGTTCGCGAATTTCAGAAGTTAGGAAAATATTTGGGACTTCGACTTGGGTTGTTCTTGGTCGATTTTGAGGAGAAATCGAAGGAGCTTCATCAGGTAAGAACTATTAGCCTCAGAATATGTTATTTTGGTGTAAAAACATTGATTAATCACTGAATTTCAAGGATTTAAAGGTTAAAAATGGAGTTTAGGGCTTGAAAACCCAAGAGAGTTTAAATGTGAGTTTGGAGGGGAAAACGAACTCCGATTTTTATGAATTTGATATGTATAGACTCGTGGCGAGACGAGAAATGCCGTGATGTAAATTTAGGAATTTTTTGAGAAGTGGACCTGGGGCTCGGGTTTTGCCAACTTCGTGATTTTTAGTATTTTTTGAGTAATTTCGATTGGGTTATGTTTCTTTAGAATATAGTAGTGTATTCATCGTGGTTTTGACTATATTTGACATGCGAGGAGGTCGATTCAAGAGGAAAGGGCATTGCGGACTAGTCTACAGCCGATTTGAGGTGAGTAATAGATGTAGATAATGATGTGAGGGTTTGAAACCCCGGTATCTCACACTGCGACGCTGTATTGAGGCGAGACACGTACTCTACGGTGAGTGCGGGGTCGTTTGTGGACGGGACTATGGCTTAGTCCGACCGAGTGATGACTATAACATGTTATTGACTAGAAATTGGCTGGTAAACATCCTACTTGGATTGTTATGAACATATTTAGGCTGCGTGCCAACTGTTTGGATCCCTTAGGGATTATTATCACTGTTGCCATGAAATTGAGCATGTTTCCATGATATCAGTCCTGAGTTAAGTGCTGTCTAGAAATGATTAGCAATATTCTAAGGATTTAAATCACTTAAACTATAATACCTATTAAAAATGGAACCGAAAATGGTAAACTTGATTGTGCCTGTGTGGCTTGTATGCATATATAACTGGACTGATTGTGGACCGGGCTGCACGCCCCAGCGAATGCTACTATGTCATTGCGCTTGGGCTATAGGAGCCCCTCCAGAGTCTGAACCCCCACAGTGAGCGCAGGTACCCAATGGATCGGGTTGTACGCCGCAGTGGTCATGTGCATTGCATTGCATTCATGCATTGATATCTATTTGTTTATCTGTCGTTGATTATTTTTGTTTCATCGTTTAATGTGATAAGTGGTTAGTTTCAGCGTTGCATTGTGGTATTTCGGGATTTCTTACTTTCAGCCATTATATATGTCTATTACCACTGAGTTGGAAGTACTCACTTTACTCCCTGCACCATTTGTGCAGATTCAGGTGTTTCGGAGACTTAGCTGAGCAGTCGCTATCTTCCAGAGTTTTATTAGAGTTGTCGAGGTAGCTGCCCGACGTTCGCAGGACCCAACTTCTCCCCTTTTATTCAAATTTATTTCCATATTCCAGACTTATGTATTTTCGAATATTTGTTACTCCGTTGTTTAGAGGCTCTAGTCGTGACCCCAGATTCTATTGGGAGTGTTTCGTCGGATATTTCAGTCTGTTCCGTATTGTTTTTATTATAAACATCGGCTTATTATTTTTAAACTATTAAATTCCCTTAAATTGTCGGTAATGAGTTATCAGGTTGGGTTCGTGAGTGATAATTGATCAGGCTTGCCTAGATATATGGTTGGGCACCATCACGACCGGGTTTTGGGTTGTGACAAAGAGAGGCAGAAGAGGTTGGGGATTTGCATATGGCTGTATCCACGAAGTTTATGGAGTAGGAGGTGGATAAAATGGCATATGAATGAGATGAGGGTAAAGATGAGTAGGATCCCATACCGGAACTGGAAGATTGAGGGGTTGATATAGGGAGAGGTGTGGAGCTTGCACCATTGACCAATTGTATCGTGTAAACAACTCCGTCCCTAATTGCATGCCTTTCGAGATTATCTGTGCTAGGTCTCTTGGGTTGTTTATGAGGATGGTCACTTCCTGGTGGTTGACCTCCATAGTAAAGGTTAGGGCATGGTTCTGGAGGCCCATTTCTAGCTAAGATGCTAGCGTTAATGGGGCTTGGGGTGACTGAGTTGTGTATATGATGGTGTTGGACTCCATAATCATGTGGGATGGAGGAAAGGAGAGAGGATTTTGTGAGCGGAGTAGACGATGTATGTTCTGTCTTTGTGGGTGAGGTTGTGACCTCCTTAGGTAATTGAAATTGTTGGCAAGCATTTTCTACTTTAGTGGAAGTAGCTGAGGCAGTGATGAAAGAAGATAATTCTGATGGAGAGGATGATATTAAAGCTATAGCCGGAGGAGTATGAATGGAGGATAGAGGCGATTTGATTGATGGGGTTGCAGATTGTATGTTTGAATAGGAATGAGATAAGGTGGTGGATGTCTCAAGATTGTGTTCCTGCATGGAGACTAGCCTAGGGTTTAAAAAGCTCGATAGTGGAGAGTTAATAGTGCTTTTGTCTTGTTTGTATGTTGTTTGTGGCTTTTGTTGGGTATCAGTAAATGAAGTTAACCGACTAATGGGTAAGGGGGGATTTGGTCTTGCATGTGATGTAGTTGGTCGAGGCTTATTGCATGCAAGATGATAGGCTGTGGGGGAGTTTTGGGGCAGTTGTGATTGGGCCGTGTCTATAGAAAGGGTGAGGTGTGTTTGATTGGAAATTTGTTTGGTTTAGGAAATAGTCATGTCAGGAGTAGGAGAATTAGTGTTAGTATTATCCTCTAACTTCAGTGCATTAAAGGGATTAATATTAGTAACACGAATTTCATCCCCAGAAGTTAGGTCTTTATTGGTTGAATTATAGGAGTGATTAAGATTATTAATAGAAACTTTATTAAAAGGAAAATTATTAGGAGTATTATTATTATCTAGAGGCATACCTGATCCGCATAGTTTCCTTTTGATATTGTTAATTTTCAGAGTTGAACTTACGGGAAAATTAATAACCTTCCATTCTTCAGTAGGTGGTGCCATGTTAGTAACTGAACTTGAATTTATGGTTGGGTTAGCAGTAGAAGTATCATTAGAATTAAGAGTTATTTTGTAAGAACACACCGATTGATTGTGTCCCATTCTACCACACTTAACACAAAACAAATTAAGCCCTTCATGGACAATAGGTTATTTATAAAGGCCAATAAAAACATGAGTGCAAAGTGGTTGATCCAAGGGAACCTGGACACACAACCTAGCATATCGTCCCCTTATTGTTGAGGAAGTACAATTATCAATGACTAGTAATTTTTCCACCTTATTGCCCAATTTTTTCAATATCTGAAAATCATAAAATTCGATTGGCAATTCAGGTAGGCGTAGCCAAATAGCGGAGTAGTTAATTGTGGTTTCAGACGGCATAAACTTTGGTTCCCAAGACCTAACAGATAAGAAGTTATTCAAAATAAACCAAGGTCCATCGTTGACCGCATGAATCTTATTTTCCTCTTTCTGAAATTTAATCAAGTAAAAATCAGAGCCTAGATCAACAAGTGGTAGATTCTCCGTAGGTTTCCATAAAGCATATATTTTCTACCTTAGTAATTGATGTCCAATTTTCTCACCATATAACTTTACAATCATCGCATGCTGCCATGGTTTATAAATTCTTTCCTTCTCCTCCAGGGAAAGTGGAATGAAGATATTAGGGTCAGTAGGTGCATCCAATTCTGCATTAATAACATGTTGCAAAGCAGCGGAATCGTTGGAGGAAGAAATTGGAGTTGAGATATTATGTGAGAGTAGGGTGTGATGATAAGATGGGGGAAAAGGTTTAGATGGTTGCCCAGCAAATTTAGTTGAGTGAATGATCTTATTAGTGTCAAGTGGTATGGAAAACTCTCTTTAAACGGTGGTGGAGTTGCAGAGGATGATGGAATTGAGATATCTGGTGGTTTAGGTAGTATGAACAAGGGTGGTAGTGTGTTTTTACTTGAGAGTATTTTTGACATAGCAAAAGCTTCTAGAATACTTCCTGGTATATCAAATTGGTGAAATAGCAAAATATTTGATGGGAGGACATAGATTCCTTTTGAACAAACTTGTTATAATAGGAAAGCTTCACATGTAAAACTTAATTCATCAAGTTGAAGATAAAACAAGATAAATCCTATAGGCCTTTTAGTGGACATTATATACTTGATACACAACAATTGCTTATATCAAGAATGAAACAGGTGGGACAATTGATAAGAGAAATAGAGATTCGGGCTTTAGAGAATGGTTTGGGGTCGTATAGAAAATATTAATAACTCAATTTTGATGGATTACTTGAAATTTTATCTTGTTAGTAAATGATGGATTCCTCACCTTACAATCCCGACAATATGCCAAACTATGACCAGTAATTAGTTGGGATATTTACCTAGTTATATTATAATAAAAATTTATTTATCACTTTTCTTTAGGTTCATTAAAAATTACATTCTCTATCTATATTTACTATTTATAGACAAAACCTTAACAAAGAGCATACCTTAAATTTAGCATGTAACTGATATAGTCCCCCCTCCCACGTTGCCCCCTCCCCTTTCCCCCTCTCACTCTCATGTTATCAATTATAGAAAACCCCTATAATTATGTGTTCTCATCAGAGTTTTATAAAGATTTCAAAATATTCCTTTCTCTTTCATATAGATCAACCCAAACCTCTGCCACTTCATACAATATATCGATATTATCTCTAAAATTTCAGCATGAAAGGTGCTTCATTGATAGCCATAAAAAGTTTCGAAGCTTTGAATTCAATATTCAGGTTTTACGAATTAGTGAGTTGTTTGGATTGAGTGTTCTTGTAAATGACTGAAAATATACCTTCGAGTTTATGTTTTAATTTTGAGGGAGATTGGTTAAGTTCAAAATTGTTTTTAGTTTAAGCTTTCAGCTTGAAACTCGAAGAAGAAGTTTTAGAATTGTATTACAATTGTATAGTAATTGTATCACAATTGTATCAATATTCAGATTTTACGAATTTTTGATTTGTTTGGATTGGATTTTCTTCCAAACGATTGACGATATACTTTAGAATTTATATCTCAATTTTGAGGAAATTGGTTAAGTTTAGAGTTACATTTAGGTAAAATTTCAGATTGAAAGAAGAGGAAGTTAAGAATTGAATTAGGATTGTATGATAATTGTATCGCAATTGCATTAAATTTCTTTGAGGTCTATATCAGAATTGTATTATAGTTGTATCTGATGCAACAATACATGAAATAATACCTGATAGAATATTAATACAAGTTTAATACAATATTTGTATCAAAATTGTATCAAATTTTTATTGGTTTGTATGTTTTTTTTATATGATTTGTTCTTCCACCTCGATTTTTAATCTGAAAATAAAAATTATGGTTATTGGTGGTTTTGTGCTGGTTTTTATGGAGTTTGTTGCTGGTTTAGGTGGAATTTCATATTGAAACTTGAAAAGGAAGAAGTCCGTAATAATGTCACATTTATATAAGAATTGTATCGAAATTATTTTCAAATTGAATAATAAATGATGATAATTGTATATGAATGTACAAGGTTTATTTTTTAGAAAATATCACCGTCCAAAAAATAAGCATTTCTTTGGTGTAAATTTATTTGTTTCCATTTCAATACCGATTACGGCATCATATTTGCTTCCACACTGCATCCGTCCATCTGTGTTTTCTCTTGTGGATTTTTCTACCAATAGCAAAAATCTTGTATTAGGTTTTTGAAAAATTGGAAGAAGAATTTGCTTTCAAATCTGGTAGTAGAGGCAGGATAGAGGAGATGAAAAAAAAATAAAAAGAATATAATTGAGTCCCTTAATTGAAGACATTAATAATGGGTTAGAAGACTTTTAATAGGGAATGTATATAATTTGTAAAAAAAAACCTAGATACTTTTTGAAAACTACAAAACTGAAAGAAAATAGATAAATATGTTCCTACTATAGTATATATAAGAAAAATTTCCTAGTTAGTTGGTTTTAACAGCTCATAGTAGCCCACTCGTGATCGTGACCAAACTAAGTGATAAGATTCTCTCTTTCTTCTATGTTTTTCTTTTATGATAAGGAAGTTGCGGATTGAGCAACACAAAAGAAACAACATCAAGAACTAACTACAAATGGTTGTTTCTTTTGTAAAGCTGCAGGTCATAAGAAGGATTGTACCAACTATCACGCTTGGCATGCAAATAAAGATACACCTCTTAATTTTGTTTGTTCTAAGGTTAATTTGACTTTGGTACCAAGACACAAATGGTGGATAGATTTCGGTATAACATCTCACATGAGTGTGTCTATGCAGTTGTCACACCTCCTTTTTCACATCTCCGAAGTTGCACGATGCTCGCAAGCTGTAGGTGCTGGTTCTTTCTCAGCATTTGGATCAAAGCGGGACATGCGAAGCTTGTGACATTACTCATATCATGAGCAGTCTGCGTCTTTGTCTACCCCACTTTTCACTAGAAAAATTTTGTGAGTTATTCGCAACAAATAAAAAAAGGATTGCATCTATCTAGAAAGGAAAAGATCAGGGAATGGAGTCCTATATCTAAAATGTCAACTCAGGGATTGGAGCCCTAATGTTGGCAGAAGGTAAAAATCTCAACTTAGGGATCAGAACCCTAAGGTTGGCTAAAGGTGAATAGGGAATGGAGGCCCTATGTCTAAAAGACACAACTCAGGGATTGGAGCCCTAATATTTGAAAAAGGTGACTAGGGAAAGGAGGCCCTATGTCTAAAAGGCGTAACTTAGGGATTGGAGCCTAATGTTAGCTAAAGGAAAAACGCTCAACTCGGGGATTGGAGCCCTAATGTTGGCTAAAGGCGACTAGAGAATGGAGGCCCTGTGTCTAAAAATGCACAACTCAGGGATTGGAGCACTAATATTGGCAACAGGCGACTAGAGAATGGAGGCCCTATGTCTAAAAGCCGCAACTCAGGGATTGGAGCCCTAATGTTAGCTAAAGGCGACTAGGGAATAGAGGCCCTATGTCTAAAAAGGTACAACTCAGGGATTGAAGCCGTAATATTGGATAAAGGCGACTAGGTAATGGAGGCCCTATATCTAAAAAGGCACAACTCAGAGATTGGAGCTCTAATGTTGGCTAAAGGCGACTAAGGAATGAAGGCCCTATATCTGAAAGGTGCAACTCAGGGATTGGAGCCCTAATGTTGGCTAAAGGAAAAATGCTCAACTTAGGGATTGGAGCCTTAATGTTGGCTAACGGAAAAATGCGCAACTCATTGATTGGAGCCCTAATGTTGGCTAAAGGAAAAATGCTCAACTCAGGGATTGGAGCCCTAATGTTGGCTAAGGGAAAAAATCTCAACTCAGGGATTGGAGCCCTAATATTGGCTAAAGGAAAAATGCTCAACTGAGGGATTGGAGCCGTAATGTTTGCTAAAGAAAAAACGCTCAACTCAGGGATTGGAGCCCTAATGTTGGCTAAGGGAAAAATGCTCAACTCAGGGATTGGTGCCCTAATGTTGGCTAAGGGAAAAACGCTCAACTCAGGGATTGGAGACCTAATGTTGGCTAAGGGAAAAACGCTCAACTCAGGGATTGGAGCCCTAATGTTGGCTGAGGGAAAAATGCTCAACTCAGGGATTGGATCCCTAATGTTGGCTAAGGGAAAAATGCTCAACTCAGGGATTGGAGCCCTAATGTTGGCTAAGGGAAAAATGCTCAACTCAGGGAATGGAGCCCTAATGTTGGCTATAGGAAAAACACTCAACTCAGGGATTGGATCCGTAAAGTTGGCTAAGGGAAAAATGCTCAACTCAGGGATTGGAGCCCTAATGTTGGATAAGGGAAAAATGCCCAACTCAGGGATTGGAGCCCTAATGTTGGCAAACAAAAGTAAAAGATTGATATTGGGGATTCTAAACTAACTTTTTTTTGGATTTTCTTCTTTTTCTCTGTTTTTTTCAATTTTCATATCTTCTTTTTTTTATCATAGTAAAAATACAGGAACAAATTTGGAGAAAACTTCCCTTTTCTCTTCATTCCTTGCTACAAAGCTGTTTCCGCACTTGTGTGTTTCTTTTTCCTTTATTGCGCCTGCTTTTGCACGGATGCCTGGATTGAACCTGATTCAATTTTCAAACAAAGAACAATTGCTAGTTTGAAATGGTGGTTGGTTTTGTGTCCTTGATTATTTTGATCACTTGATATCGGTCCTTTCAACTGCAATTGGTTGCTTCATGAACACCGATTGTATTTCTGTCTCTGGAGAAAATTTTGGCTTTTCCAGACTTTGTCATGATGATTGGTCGGTGGAACTCAACCTTTTGAACTTTATTTTGCCTTCGTAGTCCTTTCCTTTCTGACTTCATTTTCTCTTTCCTTTTTTTTTTCAAAACATTGTGGAACTTTTGGCTCCTCAAACTTTACTACAACGGCTAGTCACGTGGGACTTAACCTCTTCCAACTTTATTTCGCCTTTGTAGCCCTTTCTTTTCTGACTTCTTTCTTCCAACTTCAATTTAAGAGCATTTGGGGTACCTTGGTTTCTTCAACTTTTGCCGAGGTTGTTAGCCACGTGGGACTTAACCTTTTCAACTTTAATTGCCTTTATAGGCGCTTCAATTTAATTTTCTTCTTCCAAGAGTTTTGATTTTGAAGCACCAGCTGCCATGGCTAGTCAGGGTCGACTTGATGCTCGTGACGAGGCTGGGTGCCTTTCTGCACATTAGCTCGCACCAAATGAGAACCCTGTAAATCAGTCTTTCCATCTTTTCTTTGTCTTAGTTTCGGAATAGTGTTAGAACGAAAGGGATTCAAAGAAAACAAACATTGGAATGGAGAATGTGTTTAAAACAAGAAGTGTCCCTTTAGGGGAAAGGAAATAAGTACTTCTCTGGAGTACATGTGTTCTTCAATGAATATGACATGCTTTTTGGACTGGATGCCTGATCTGTTTAAACCATCTGACTCTCAGAAATTCATCACAACTTCTACTTCAAAATTCGAGAAACCTTCCCCGGATTTTATCGGTACAGATGGCTGTGAGGATCCTCTGTTCGATCAGGAGTGCCCTTTGAGAGTTTTCACGAGCTGACCTCTCTCATTTATCTTCTCACCATTGCCTTATAGTGCTCTTTACGAGTTTTCACTAATAAGACTCTCTCATTTCAATTTCTCTACTTACCGTCGCCTCCTAGTGCCGGTGTGGGTTTTCACCAATAAGACTCTCTCATTTCATTTTGCTTATTTTGTTATATCAGATCCAAGTAACTGTATTCTATGATCCTTGAACATTCTCACCGATTGATCGGAAGGACTTGAACAGGGTTTGGGTAATAAGGATTTGGATTGAGTTACAATCTTGGAACCTTTTGGGCGGGATCATTGCCGAACCATTATAACTTCTGCCCCAGTTTCACTTTGGAGGGGAATGCGGATTTTTATTTTGCTGTGACTGAACCCCAGAGAGAGGTTGCCTATGTATCCTTTCGGAATCAAGTCGAACGTAGTTCAGGGAAACTTTGTTTTTTATTTTCCTTTGTTTTTCTGTTTTGTTTTTTTTCCTTCATTTTTCATTTCATTTCCTTTTTCCTCTCTTCTTCTTTTTTTCATTTTCTTTGCCTTTTCCACCCTCTTTTTTTCTTTTTTTTTT
>MU679970.1:107903-129398 GCA_026770625.1 Nicotiana glauca | reverse complement strand
CCCCCCCCCCCCCTTTTTTTTCATATACCAGGGAGGAGCTTTTGTGTTCTCTTTTTTCCTAGAGAAGAGAGCAACCCCCCCTTTGGGGAGCTTTTTCTAACTATATATAGTCGAGATCCCTTTAATTGCTGCTTGACTTGACGCTTTACCGTCATTGATGTACTCTGGCCGTTAATTTAGGTGTTACCCTTCTCGATTCGTCGGATATCTCAGAGGAAAAATGGAGTGGGATCTGTTGACTTGTATCTTCTGTTTACCGAAGCAGGGTATTGGGCAGTTTGGTCGTGGTGGTCAGATTTTGACCAATACAGTTAGTCCCTCCGTCTGTCGAGGTCGTCCTATGTCGGACTTGACAGACGGATCATGTGTGCTACGAAGTCGAGAGATATCTAACCTACAACCTTCCATTCCTTAGTTGTATTCTATGGGTATTAGGCGGAATGGTGGTGTTTTTTCGGCCCTCGTGGACCGTTGCGGCGGTTTCAGAAACGAGACGTCGGTTGGTGCTGCAGCGTTGGTTCGTGATTACCATTATTATGACACAAGTATCTGGGAGACTGAAATGTTTCGTGCCCTATCGAATTCGAATGGCGACTCTTGGGTTTCGTGCTCGGGGAATTTATGTCTCTTATAAATATGTAATACTTGTCATTTGGTTGATTCACTTCCTTCTTTCGCTTGAGAAAGTTCTTCAGATATAACTTTTTTCGATATCTCGAATTTTTGCTCACCTTCTTGCTTATTAAAATCTTTCATCTCTTTTTCTTATTACTTCTTTTCAGAGCATTTTTTGCTAAAAGAATGGCTCGTGATTCTTCTCAAGACAATCTTCACGTCGTTAATCCGGTACCGGAGAGTTCCGTTCAGGTCACCGGAGGGGTGGATGCGGCAGAAGATGAGGGGGTTCCTTTAGTGACTTAGATCTTGCCTCGTCCGGGGAAAGAGGCGACTGACTTCAGCTCAAACGCTGGAGCGGAGCCGGAACCTGTCCGCTCTGTTGTAAAGGAGAGGGGGATTGCATAGCTCAAAGAAAGGTGGGAAATTCCCGATTATGTCGATATGCGGCCAGTGGAAGGGGACGACATAGTTCAATTCCACCGTCTTGGGTACTGCGTATTCTATGCCTACCCCTTCATTATAGGATACACCCTTCCTCTTCCCATGTTGGTGGTGGATTTTGGCCGTTACTACAAAGTGTGCCCCGCCCAGCTTTCACTTTATTTGTACAAACTATTCCTTATGCTGCTCAAGTATGCAGAGTTTGCCAATCGTGAGGTCACTTTGGACCACATGCTCAACATTTTTTCTCCTCAACTGATTCGTGGTTCGATGATTCATATGCATCCTCGGGGGTCGAGGAGTCTGGTGGTTAAGATGGACGATAAGACCAATCTTCATTTCTACGAGAACTACTTTTATGTGCGGACCGAGTACATTGTGGCGGACCCGACGGTATTTCCTGAGAGATGGAACTTCTCACGTAAATTTGCATCCAGTAAGGTCCATTTCCCAGGACGAGGTCCCAACCAATGTCGTTCGCCCAACTGATGAGTCGTCGTCTACTGGAGAGGAAGTGGAGCCGTCTAAGAGATGGAGAATAGAATTTGAGATGGCGCACCCAACGGTAATTCTTCTGGATGACTATCCTCCGATGGGCTCTAGGGAAGGTGTTATTGCGGCTCCCTCCATAGGGGCAGAACAAACCGTTGGAGTTGCCGGTGCTCGCGATAAGCAATTAGAAACCCTTGCAGCCACCTTGGCTCAACCAGAAGTCCCTACCGCTGTTGGTGAACAAAACCTTGCCATGGTGGAGAACCATACCTCAGGGGCCGATGTTATGACTTTAGATGTGCCCTCATCTTCTGCAGCGAGTCGTGCTTCCTCTTCGGCAGCAGAGAGGGGAAAAGGCGTGGTGATCTATGACTATGAGTCTGAGTCGGACCTGGACCCCGACGATGTTAGGATGTTTGAGGAGGGTCTCACTCGTTCGGTGGTTAATGCGGGGGGCTGGGCCGTATTCTTCAGACCCCTTCCGGTATTAATCTCTTGGCAGAGGGGGAAGAGTTGGTACAACAATTCAGTCTGTTGTGCTCTGAAGCTGAGAACGAGTCCCTTCGGGATGTTCCCGATGCTGAGTTGAAGGATGAGGTGGCCATCATGGACTTAAGGGTACGTTCCGTTTTGTTTTTGTTTCATGCTTTCATCATTTCCGAAAATATTAGTTTAGCCCTGTCTTTACGTTTTCCAGACATACATGGTGGAAGTGGAAAGCATTCGCAAGGCCAACATCTGGGCCAGGGTTTTCTTGAAGATGCTGGACAAATACCGTCGCTACCACGGCAGGTGCCGTGAGATGCATGAGCGGCTGAGGACGGACCCCCATAATCGGACTCTTGGTGAGGAGTTGGAGAAGAGGGACCAGGAATTGATGCAGACCATCCGCAGCAAGAGCGAACTCGAGGAGCAATTTCGCATTAAGGACGAGGAGTTCCAGTTAGGTAAGGGGATCGCAGCGGGTGCAAGCACTTGCAGGGTAGGTTAAAGTCGATACAGTCAGAGATGGACCAGAACTTGGTCAAGGTCGAGGCGATAAGCATGGAGTGGATTAGAAAGTTGACCGCAATGGAGAACAAAGTTGCTGGATAGAAAAACATTGAGAGTGCCTAGTCCGAGGCTTTGGCAAGGGCGACAACCCTTGAGAATACCATCCGCATATTTCAATACGAGCAAAAGTCATAGAGAGCGACGTTTACCCTCAGGGAGGTGAGGCTCGAGGAGCGCATTTGTGTGATTGATCAGGAGGCCTCGGTTCTGGGAGACCGGGTTGCATCCTTGGAGGCAGAAAATGAGCAGTTACGGGCTCAGATTGAGTCATCCACCGCTGTCGTTCCTCGCCAAATGCATGAGCTCTGTGTTTATGCATAAGTCCAGCGGGACATATACAGGGGTTTGTGGGAAGCTGGCACCGTGGCTGAGGCTGCTTACGAAGAAGCACGAGTGAAAGCTCGGGAGGCTCGCATTAACTATTGATATCACGCGGTGACGCCCGAAGCTGATGGAGATATAGATGATGGTAATGGAGAACCTCTTAGGGACGACGCTGATAGTGGTGATGGTGATGGTGGTGATGATGCCGAATGAAGGACATTGCCCCTCTTTTTTTATATTTCGTTATTGACTGTCATTTGATCATTTTCTTTTTACTTCTTTTTTTATTATCCTGGGACATATGTAAGCGGCGGTAGCCCACACTGTGACTTTGCATAAATAAAAGTTCTTTTATTTGCTATTTGCCTTGTAATTCACTTTTCATTTCAACTATTTATGGCTTCGGTGTAAAGTAGAGGCTCATCCGATGAGTTCCAATTTTTCTCTTCTTCCAGTGGTTGTCGACTTTTAGGGGTGCCGTATTAAACTTATCGAAAGGTCGACCCGTCGTCGTTCGATCGATGTTGAACCTTTCTCTCTTTTGGCGTAGGCTCTTAGCCTTAAAAGGGTATTACTTCAATTTTATCGAAACGGCAGCCCGCCGTCGTTCGATCGAGGTCGAATTCTCCTTCTTATTCGGCAAAGGCCCGTAAACTATAAGGGTGTTATTTCGAACTTATCAAAATAGCAGCCTGTCATCGTTCGATCGAGGGAGGACTTTTCTTCTCTTTTGGTGAAGGACCTTAGCCTTAAAGGGTGTTATTTCGAACTTATCGAAATAACATCCCATCGTTGTTCGATCGAGATAGAACTCTTCTTTTCATTTGGCAAATGCCCTTAGCCTTAAAGTGTGTTATTTCGAAATTATCAAAATAACGTCCCATCATTGTTCGATTGAGATCGAACTCTTCTTTTCATTTGGCGAAGGACCTTAGCCTTAAAGGATGTTATTTCGAACTTATCGAAATAACGTCCCATCATTGTTCGATCGAGATCGAACTCTTCTTTTCCTTTGGCGAAGGCCCTTAGCCTTAAAGGGTGTTATTTCGAACTTATCGAAATAACATCCCGTCGTTATTCGATCGAGATCGAACTCTTCTTTTAATTTGGGGAAGGCCCTTAGCCTGAAAGGGTGTTATTTCGAACTTATCAAAATAGCAGCCCGTCATCGTTCGATCGAGGTCGAACTCTTCTTTTCATTTGGCGAAGGCCCTTAGCCTTAAATGGTGTTATTTTGAACTTATCAAAATAACATCCCGACGTTGTTTGAGCGAGGTTGAACTCTTCTTTTCATTTGGTGAAGGCTCTTAGCCTTAAATGGCATTATTTTGAACTTATCAAAATAGCAGCCTGTCATCGTTCGATCGAGGTTGAACTCTTCTTTTCATTTGGCGAAGGCCCTTAGCATTAAAGGGTGTTATTTCGAACTTATCGAAATAGCATCCTATCATTTTTGGATCGAGGTTGAACTCTTCTTTTCATTTGGCGAAGGCCTAGCCTTAAAGGGTGTTATTTCAAACTTATCGAAATAACATCTCGTCGTTATTCGAGCGAGGTCGAACTATTCTTTTCATTTGGCGAAGGCTCTTATCCTTAAAGGTCATTATTTCAAACTTATTGAAATAGCAGCCTGTTGTCGTTCGATCGAGGTCAAACTCTTCTTTTCATTTGGCGAAGGCTCTTAGCCTTAAAGGTTTTTGAACATATCAAAATATTAAAAACCGTTATTTTTCAATCGAGGTCAAACTCTTCTTTTCATTTTGGCGAAGTCTCTTAGCCTTAAAGGGCGTTATTTAAAACTTATCGAAATAACAGCATGTCGTCGTTCGATCGAGGTCGAACTCTTCTTTTCATTTGGCGTTGTCTCTTAGCCTTAAAGGGCGTAAATTAGAACTTATCAAAATAGCAGCCTGTCATTGTTTGATCGAGGTCGAACTCTTCTTTTCATTTGGCGAAGGCTCTTAGCCTTAAAGGGCATCATTTTGAACTTATCAAAATAGGAACCTGTCGTCGTTCAATCGAGGTCGAACTCTTCTTTTCATTTGGCGAAGGCTCTTAGCCTTAAATTGCGTTATTTCAAACTTATCGAAATAGCAGCCTGTCATCGTTCGATCGAGGTCGAACTCTTATTTTCATTTGACGAAGGCTCTTAGCTTTAAAATTTGAGTAATCGAATGTTGTAATTAATCATGGACTGTTGGACTGTTTTGGACAATTTCAGAATTACTTGAGTTTTTGTATTCAGTAGTATTAATTTAGCAGTATTAGGTAGATGTTTAACAAACGCTGCCAATATATACTATACAGGTTTGAATGTTGTTCTGAAAATCAACTCTAGGATGAACATATGTTCACAAGGATATACACTACCTAGGTACAAGCATGAAAGTTATATTTAAAATCAGCATGTAAGTTGACGCATTTTATTTGTTTGCTTTGATATACACAGTCAAGGAAATACGAGTAGTTTAGTTGTTTAAATTACTAATATGTCCATTTATTCTAGATAACTAAATTGTCTTAGGTGCCTTAATCAATATAGTCATGTTTGATTGTTGTGACCGTTGCGAATTATTTTAGTTGTTGAAGAGCATTGGTGCTGGGTAATTTTGAACTCCAAAGAGGTTGGATACAATCCAAAACTAGCCTTTTCTAAAATGGACCACTCATCCAACAACGAACAAGCCTGTTAAGAGGCCCAAATATAGTAGTCAGCCTTATAGCTGAAACTTGACATACAAATTAACTTCATACTAGGCCTCTCTTTCAGGCTTTAGTCATATAGTGCTAGGCCTAGTTATATTAATAATAGGCCAGTTATATAGCCAATCATGAGACCATGAGATCTTGATTTAGGGGCTTAACTCTAATACACTTTATATTTGGGCCTGTGCAGAGGCCTATAATTGGGCAGCTCCTTATAAAGCCTGACCGAAAATTCCTCCTTCTTGGGCTAGTCTCAAGGCCCAATGTGCTGAAGGTCTGATTTTTTTAAGTTGTAATTTAATTTGGGTAATGAAATTCTAGGCCTTTCAAGTTAGGTGGCGAATTTATATTAAGAAGTTTTCCTCTTGTTTAAGTTCGGACTTGAACTTGAGGCCCGAATTTCATAGTGATAATTAATTAGGTTTTTAGAGACAATACTGAATAGGAAATAATAGTTCCTTTAGGTTGGCCTTAAAATAAAAATAAGGTACGCCACGCCAAATAAAATTCATAAATTGTATGGACCTCTCTAAATATTCATATTAAAATACTTAGAAACAGGGACGTGCCGTTTAACGAATTTTCATGGCCGTCCGCAAACTAAATAATACGCTAGTCGCTTTAGGCGTGTTCTTTAATAATCTTACCTTTCTAAATTTGGGTGTGCATTTCATGCGACCCAAATCCAAATCCCAAAACGTTGAATAAAATGTGTCGAGGATCCGGGTGCATTTCATGTGACATGATCCGAAAACATATTTTAAACGACATTCAATTTCCTAAAATTAATTTAAAAGCGGTAAATAATTTTCAAATTGCACTATAGGATGACATGTATAAAATAATATTTTTAGCCAATTATAATAGTTTAAGTGACCGTGCTAGAACCACGGGATCCGGGGGTACCTAACACCTTCCCTCGGATCAATAGAATTCCTTATTTAGAATTTTTGGTTCGCAGACTCCATTCGGAAAGTCAAAAGTTTCCTGGATTTGGAATTCAAGATAACCGGTGACTTGGGACACCAAAAGCCAAAACCTATCCCAAGTGGCGACTCTAAAAATCAAATAAATAATTTCATTTCGAATAATGTAACTTAAATTGAAAAAACTCCCTTATACATTTACCTTTCGGGGTGGTGTGTAAAAAAGGAGGTGTGACATCCTTGATCATTCCTTCGATCATTTCGAACGGGATAACATCCCGGCACGTTATTTCTATGATCTGTGCTGTATGGTTAGTACCCATCTTTGTTTTATTGAGGCTCTCTGTCGATGTCTCTTAATACTCTACCTTTGGATCTATTTGGGTAAACGGAATCGGAATGGGCTCCCAACTGATCATCCTCAACCCTAATCTTCGACTGATGTTGATTATGTATGCCGACCCAGGTCACTACCGGATATTCAATTAAATTCTACTGTAGTTGTCGTGACGCTATCAAACTTCGCTCGTTCAAACCTTGAGTGGAGGATTTAACAACCCAACCATCTGTAACTGGGGGTAGGTCCATGCGTTCCATCTGGAACCGAGATAAGAATTCCCTTAATATTTCGTTGTCCTTCTGGCTCACTTTGAAGAGGTTCGATTTCCTAGTTCTAACCTTTATTGCCCCGTTGTGTGCTTTCATGAAGGAATCTGCAAGCATGGCAAAGGAATCGATAGAATTGGGTAGAAAATTGTGGTACCATATCATCACCCCCTTCGAGAAAGTTTCTCCAAACTTCTTCAACAGAACAGATTCGATTTCATCATCTTCTAAGTCATTTCCTTTTATTGTGCATGTTTAAGAAGTGGCATGCTCATTAGGATCAGTGGTTCTCTTGTATTTGGGAATTTCTGGCATGCGGAGCTTCTTTAGAATGGGCTTTGGAGTCGCACTTGGAGGGAAAGGCTTCTGTACGAACTTCTTCGAATCTAGTCCCTATAGAATATGGGGTGTCCCCGGTATTTGATCAACCCGTGTGTTGTCTATTTCTACCTTTTTATCAGTAGCCTCGATTTTTTTTCTCCTCATTCGATCCATTTAGTGAGCTCTTCGAGCATTTTCATAATGGCGGGGTCGGTTCCCGATATATGATCGTTCGATTTCTCCGGTACAGGTTTGACCCTATGAACAACTTCTTATGATGTTTAGAGGTCAATTTTGCTTGGTGCTCGATTTTGATTTTGGAGTTGCGCTATCGCAGCCTGCTGAGCCTGCAACATTTCGAATATCATTTGAAGTCTAATACCACCTTCTTCACCTCTCTCTGCATTCTGATCGGCTACTCGGGCATCTCTGCGGATTCTATTTTCAGGGTCGACACCCAAATCCCATTAATGGCAACACAAGAACAGACATCGGTTGGATTTATGGCCGGTGATCCATCGGGATTGACTAGAGGTACTCTGTTTCTCAGGGCGACTATGTTCTCGTTCTCACCATGAAGACCAAGGTCGTATATGTGTGAGTGGGCACTGCTTGAGAGTTTGACATGTTGATTCCTGAAATCAAAGACACTTACGAGAACAAGCGTAAAGCAGTGTGTGTTATGAGGATTAACACTATGCAATGACTATTGTACCTCTGCCAAACTGTTTACCCTAAAAATTAGATAACAATTAAACTTATAATATGATTTTAAGGATACGTGATTTTACCTAATACAAACTGTTAGCAGTAAAGATTAACAATGAGATAAAGCAAACCAGTCATGAAACATGATTCAACTCTCTAGCTTAAGTGCCCTCGAACTGATCGGTGCCTAGAATAGTTAAGAAATAAACTAACTGATGAACAAGAATATGAGCTAGAACATATTGAATGCGTGAATGTAAGATGTTTACAAAATAATTAGGGCCCTCTTTATATAGTAGAGGAATCCTATTTATGATCCAATTCTAATTACCGAAGGAAATCTCATGATTAACTAAATAACATCCCTTGATTTGATCTGTTCCGAGATTTACGCCATGATCTTCGGCCAGTCACGAATATCTCGCCTTTATTTTATTGTACTTTGCTCGATGTCTGTCTCATTTGGTCTCGATCGCTACTGGCCTCGATCTTCGATAGGTGCCTCAGTTCTCGAACTCGGTGCCTTATCCTCATACCTCGGTCTGATCCGTTGCGAGGCCGACGTTCGATGCAATTTCCTAGCCTCGATCAAATAGTAAAATCGAATAGGCCCGGTTTAAACCGTGTACAAGCTTCACTTCAAAATCGTTTTGTTTCGGTCCATGTTTCTGGACACAAAAGTTAGCTATCCCCCAATTTTTCTTCCATACATACTCTAATTCTATTTGAACCCGTACGTATAAACGGTAGGCACTCACAGAATTACGTTTAACATATGCAATTTAGAGAAGTATAGAATAAGGATACAGAATGAGAAACATCTTAGCTCCAATGTGATTGAAGAACAAATCACAAGATGCAAAGGAGAAAGAGTAGGTTGCTAACGCCAAAGGAACAAGGCAAATTAAAACCATAAAACTGTACCTGCAAAACCTTCTCTATACCGATATATATACATCAGCATTAAACAGGGGCAGCTGCGATTTTCTTTGCTACTTGTAGGAAAATAGTGTGATTGTTGGTTCATGTTTTGTGCTTTACAAGTTAACAATATTTTACCTATACCTCACTTAAAGAAGTTATCACTTATTCAAAATTTCATATGCATATTTACCATTCATACACTAGTCAATTTGCCTGTGCGGTCTTTTAAAAATAAATATAAACAAAATTTATTGTTAAAATCTTTAAAAAATAAATGTTTACTCTTTGTTCAATTTTATCTTCTCTATATTCTTCAACCATAAACCATAACTGTGATCTAATTACATTTTCAAGGTTGATTGCTACTTTCTACAAAATTGAAGACTCGCTTTCTTTGTTATTT
Source organism: Nicotiana glauca (assembly GCA_026770625.1). Classification (NCBI taxonomy): domain Eukaryota; kingdom Viridiplantae; phylum Streptophyta; class Magnoliopsida; order Solanales; family Solanaceae; genus Nicotiana; species Nicotiana glauca. The sequence continues at coordinate 119,876 of MU679970.1, read as the reverse complement.
ATACACATGGGAGCGTACACTTTGCTCCTTTGCAACAATGTTATTGAGCTAATTTGAAGGTTTAAATTACAAGACGAAATCTTGTTTTAATGATGAAATAAAATTAAATAATTAATCAAACTAATGTACTTAGACACACACGATCGTAATAAATGACAAGAGAAATGTTACGTGGAAAATTTTCAGCTCAGCGGGATTAAAAATCACGACCTACCTTTGCAGGATTTCAACTTCACTACCGAGAAACTTTTAGATTACAACCTATGCAACCTAGGAATTAACCTCTTAATCCCTCACTAACTTGTAATACTCTATTACTAGCCAACTTTGCAATAACTCTATTACAAAGACTATACAACATTAACTCTAGCCAAGACTCAAACATACAGGTTTAAGGTTTACAAAGGGGTTCCTATAGAATGCTTCTAAACAAGCTATACAGGAATTAAAATTGAAGAACTATTACAAAGTTATAACTCAACTAAGGACATATAATGATTTGATGTGGAAACTGGTCCATAGTTGATTTGATCTTTGTTCTTGAAGCACTTGAAACTTTTTTGGTGGATAATCACATGAATGAGCTTCTAAAATGTTCAAGTGAATGCGTTTTAGCTTCCTTGATTGTATATATATATATGTGGCATCACTTACAATGATGTAAGCAACGTAGGTAAAAAATCTTTCATAAAAAGTTGACTGATGCGCTACTCCTGCACTATAGCGTGTGCAGGCAGCAACTTTCCAGCTGGAGAGTTGACTTCGTACAATCTCCTCGGAACTGGTAGGGACATGTTCCCTCAGCTGTTCCTTCCGCTCTGAAGATTTGAATTATATCCCACGCTGAATCTTATCCTAGAACCTTGTGATCTTAGTGGTCGTTTGGTATGAGGGATTAGATGGGATAAGATTTGGGATTAAATTTGTACCTTATTTGTTTGGAGGTATTAATTTATCTTGGGATAAATCTATACCTTTAACCAAACATGGTATAAACATAATCTCACATCTCATCCCACTTATCTCATCCTATCCCACTTTATACCATCAATTGTGAGATTATTTTACCCCATTTTTTATGTGGTATAAATTAGTAGCGGGATTATAATCCTGGTACTAGTTTGTCCACGTACCAAATGATCCCTTAAGGTCTTGTAAATGTGTAAAAGGTTCCTTATCTGGTTCTGGATAGTAAGTTTGTTAGATCATCAAAACATAAAGTAAAGTACTTATGACCAAAGTAATTGTAACCTATTGATTTTCCTCTTTTTGATGATGATAAACTCATAATGAACATCCCAGAAAGAGCTACATAGACCAGACTGTGAACCAAAAAGACCTTAAGTTTCCCCTGAAACTCTGCATTCCCCCTTAATCAATACCTGAACCTCTGTGAGTTCCCCTTAAATCGGTATTTCTTCCCTTTCAGATTATTATTCATTTATGTTCTTTATTATTCAATTAAATATTTCCCCTTTTGACATTATAAAAAGCACAGAACAAGTAAGTAGCATAAAGAAGTCTAGCATAGTTAATTCATGCCACTTTCCTGCACACAACATGATAGAAAATAGAGACAAAATAGCAGCAACATAAATAGTAAAAAGGGAACTACTTGAATTAACCAAATTTGGACTTTTACAGGAGGGAGCAGAATCTTTGTTATCATCCATAGTTTAAACAAACAAAAACAATTACCAGAACCAAGAAAACCATCGCCAAAAACAACTAAGAAGATAGACATTGGAAACTAGACACTGAGGGGACATTCTTTAGGGGACACTGGAGGAAAGGGTCTTGGAAGAGGTAGCAAGGGTTTGGAGAACAAGATCCATGCGAGCATTCACGGACATTTGCTAATTGAGCAGTCTTTCTTTCAGGTCCTCCACCTATTTCTTGAGTTCAACATTCTCCTTTGTTAGGCGTGCAACTTCTGAGCTATTAGAACTACTAGAACCAGGTGCCTCTTGTAACTGATTGAGTTGAATCTCAAGAATTGCATTTCTAGCCTTCAACTTTCGGATCTCCTCTGTGGCACTGTTCTGAGCATTTATCAATTGAGAGATAATGGAAGTGTTTCCAACTACTCCAACCTTGTCAATACACTCACTCTCATCAAGAGTAGTTTTTGAAAATGATTGCTTTTTAGTGCCCACTTTGGCCTATCCCAGAGGTATTTTGAAGAACTCAAAGATCTTTGTGAGAAGAAAACCATAAGCTAGTCCAAGATTCCCACCAACCTTCTACATATGCTCAATCATTATTGCAGGCAAATTGATGGTGGTAAAATTATCCAAGACTTCCATAAGGAACAAGCCAGCTTTGGATGCAACATTCTTCTCTCAGTGCGAGGAAGCAATACTTTGTTAACCATCTCAAAATACAACTGATATACTAAAAGGAGTGCCTTCTTATGAACCTATTCCCCATGATGTATTGTCTTGTCCTTGACAATGGTATTTCTGAAGTTTGATGTGCAGGCACCCTGAGTAGACGACAGTCCTTCAGCAGGAACACCCAGAATTGACCCCAATAAGGCAGAGTCCATCACTATGTCCACCCCATTTATCAACACATAAATTTGATCACCTTCTACTGTGAAGAGGATGGTATAGAAACTCTGTACCTCCTCCTCATACACTTTGGGAACCTCATTTATAAAAAAATTTCCATTATTTAGAATCACAAATTTCCACCAATTTTCTCATCCCAGCAAGTTCTAAAATGTCAGAGCCAAATGTGATACCCCACAATGCTTTCTGATTTCTCAACTTCCTTTTCTCAGAACTCAGAGACTCGCTAACTTTTGCTTTCTTGATGGAACCAGGTTCCTCATCATCATCCATTTTTCTTTTTACTGACTTGTGAATAGACTTTACCTTCTCCATTGACTTTTTATGCATATGTTCACTAGATTTTTCCACTTCATCATCAGATTTGTCACCACTCTCTTTCACTATCTTGTCACTATAATGTTTCGCCAACGTTTTACTGGAAGTGGCATCGGCACTTTTGGAAGACCTTTTAGCATTTGTAAAAGTGTGCCTTACAGATTGAGAGTGAGAGTGCTTCTGCTTTGAGGACTTGAGGGTTAAGGAACTAGGTTCCTCTTCTGCTTATTCATCAACATCCACCACAGGGACAACCTTTTTTTGCACAACGTTTCCATCCTTTAACGGCATTCTCTTTATTTTGCTCTTTTGACTTTTCTTGAGAGTAGACTCCAGAGCCTCCTTTTGCTGCAATCAAGTAATAGGTCGCTTAGGGGTTGACTCTGGAGCTACAACTGGCTTACTCATAGCCTTGATAAAACTAGCATATGCCAAATTATCTATGTCTTCCTCACTATCAGAATTCATCTCAGGCACCATCATATTTAGAGGCTCAACACAGAAGTTGGGAGAAGGAGCACGATCAACACTGACCTGGGGAGATGATCCCTGACCTATATTCTTCGCGAATGGATTAGGTTCATCAATTGGGACCCCGTTAGTGTCATCTTGAATCGGTTTTTCAAATGGAACAATTGCTCCCCAGTCTTCTGTGGACTGAGGCTCTTCCCGCTGATACTCGAACCCTCATCCACGTTCCTCTACGACAACTCCTTCTGAAGTGATGGAGAGCATATTTTCTATTCCCTCCTTTTCTTTTGGTTTCATGGAAATTTCACCAGAAAGAGGAGTGATACCTGTAGAATCGCATCTTGTCATGGTTGTATCAGTCTCTTCATGACTAATCACTAGATTTTTAACTCAAGTGCCCAAATATGGAGAGAGTTGATGATTCCTGAACAAGGTTACCTTTATTACCCTATTCACCTATTTACTCTGTTTGACCGGAGAGACTAGAGGAGGACAAACATTTTCAACCTAGCTCAGATGAAGAACATAATCGGAGTGGGTAGGAGATAGAGTGGAGTGCGGAGGAGACTCTGCTTTAGGGTTTGGACTAGTGATTGTATTGGGGGAGGAGTTCACCGCTGGAATGCTGGCGGGTATGGACCTAATTATAGTGTTGTTGGGCATACTGGAGGTTGCTTGATTTTCACACACGGCGAGATTGAGAAAATAGAAGACAAAGAGGTGGTTTTGAATTTGGAAGAGAAGGGTTATAATGTTGATTTATTTATGATGAGGGACCAGTTCTGAAACGGCGGCAACCTTTTTCTTGGGGAGTTGTATCGTTCAAAAAAAGTGTGACGTTTTGGATAAAAAGACACAACTTAAAGAGACTGTCACGCTGATGATGATGTGGCATCGTTTTTGTCCATTTTAAATTGTGTATGAAAGAACAAAGAAGCTACCAACCTGTATCAAGAAAACCAGGTTCCCTGATAGGTCCGGTAAGTAAGTTTAAGCCCTTTTGTAGCATGCACTGCAACATATTCTTCTGTAGTCATCATGCGTGTCTACCTGTAACGGTATAGAGGTGAGTTAAACCTAGCCAGAAAACAATTTAGCTAACTTTTACCTGACATGAATTTCATAACCAATCATGAGGAACAATGTCCTTGGTTGGGTTTTATCATCTCCAATGCAAGGTGATTTTTCTCGAAATATTTTCTTTCTAGGGCTTTAGTAAAGATGTCTGCAAATTGATCTTCAGCAATCAATTCATTTGTCCCTCTTGAGTTGGACTCAAGTTCACCAATTTACTGCCTGGTCCACAACATTTGAGCACAGAAGGATGCTGATGATACATATTATACTACAGTTGTTGAGAGTGCCATTGAATTTTGCTTCCTTGATCCTCATGAGACAAGACAGGAGCCCAGAGAATGTTCCATTTCAGGCGAGCTTTTCCTATCCATTACTTTAAGGATAGTAGAGAACCAGGTCATGTGTTCATCTAAGATATCTCAAAATTCTTACACCGGCCTTCAGATGAGACTCATTTAGATTTGACCGAAACCTTGCACAGAACCCAACTCTAAGCATGATGTATGGTCTACTTGCAGTGAGATACAAGAGTGATTCAGTGATTTCTCTATGCATGGTTTGATTTAGAGGAGAACCAGGTTCATCCATGTCTAGGCGTGTAGCTGTGGAAATGAAAATGCTGATGACTTGTGATGCTTCTATGTCAAACCTTTTTCAACAACTCATTTTTTAGCTTCTGCTGTTGTAGTCGTGAGGCTATGTTCCTTGCTGGAATCAATGAGCTTTCTCCACCTTGATCAGTATTTCTATTCTCTCTTGAGACAAGTACATCAGGAGGATTCCTCCATCTCTTTTAGCATCAGATTTTCAAAGATGATCCTTCCCATTGTTGAGAGCATAGCAATTGTACCCAGATATCCTCAAATGAGTCAGCAACTTTGGTCAAGATGTTTGCAACCCCTCTATCAAATAATATTTACTGTGTCCAATCTTCAAGAGTCCTACTATTCTTTTCCACAACTCCATTTTCTTTAGTGTTATTGGATCTAAGAGGTTAAATAATTCTTATTTGAATACAATATTCATCCACTCTAGCATTATCTAAACGTAATACATGATCTAATCTGATACAAGCCATATTTGTTTCTATCTATTCTTGGATCTTCTTAACAAAAGCCACAATTACTTGAAAGATCTCATCCTTGGTTCTGAAGAACAGAGTCCAAGTGGACTTGGAGTAGTCATTCACTGTTAATAGATATATCTTGTTTCTTTCCTACTAGGATCTCTCATTTCTCCACACAGATCCATATGAGGAAGATCAAGTGGCCTTGAGGTGCTGACTGCCCCGATCTGACATACTTTCCTTTTGCATAGACCACACTTTGTGTTCCTTGATACTCAACTTGGTCAGATCACAAACTAGGTCCTTCAGGGTGAGTTTATTCAGTAATGAAACACTTGCACATCCCGGCCTTTTGTCTCATAGTTCAGCATTATTTTCAATAACACTCAAACCAACTTATATCACCGCACTGCAGAGGCTCAAACCCATCATATAAGTATTCTTGTATCTTTTGGCTACAACATCACACCAGTCATAGGATTTGAGATTGGGCATATTCTGAACAAGACTTTTCACTTTATTTCCCTTGACACATATCTTCCAACTTCTAAAGTGTACCCCTTTTAGCTCTTTTTAAAAGGGTATACTATCTCCTTGTGGGGATTTTAGTGAAGGAAAATTGATCATATTTTCAATCATGTGCTTTGAGCAGCTATTGTCCATAAGTCATTATTGGCTGCCCACTACACAAGGAAATCAAGGGGTTAGATTTAGGAACCTAAACAAGTTTGTGTCCTTTGTTAAGAGAGAAGGGATGAATGAGTGCTCTCTTAGTCCAAGAAGGCAAAATGGTTTCCTATTTGATGGACTAGGTACTCTAGCAGTAGTTACTCTCTCAGCACAGACTTTATTTTTCTGATGAGACTGAACCCTAGACATGCAGTTTTCCTTGAGGCGCCCATTGTTACCACAGTGGGTACATAGCCAATTGTTAGTTACAATACTTTCTATGAGGGTTATAGGGAATCTTTTCCCTTTGAAACCCAATCCCTTGCATGTTTCCCCTATTTTTGGTGTACATGGCAGTGATAGCATCAGAGGACCAGGTCCACTTAAGCAATTTTTCAAGGTCACTTTTTACCTTTCCTAGTTCTTCCTAAAGCTGTTGTTTTTCTTAAGCTCAGCACACAAACTAGTATTCACCAAATTCAACTCATTTTCAAGCTTAATATGTGCCTCACTTGCAGCTTCTAGAATTTACGTGCCTACTTACCATTTTAAATTCCTCAATTGTTTCTTTCAATACTACGACTATCACTACTAGGTCATCTCTTTCTTGCTCAATGATAGCAACTCTCTCAATCAAGGTTTCTTTTTATTTACTTGCACACTTAATGGTTTCTTTTAAGTCCACCACAACCATTATATCATCTCTTTCATGTTCTGTAACAGGAATTTTCTCTTCTAAAGCATTCTTTTTTTTTTCAGGTTCTCTATTATTTCTTTCAAATCGACTACAACGACTACTAAGTCATCTCTGGTTTGTTCAGCTTCTCCTAGTTCCATAGTTAATGCATCTTTATCATTTATAAGACTGTGGTATGCATCAATTAGCACATTTCCTAATGACATGAGCCTTTTAGGAGAATACGATTTTAGATTTCTCTGAACATCTAGAAAGTTTACCTCATCCTCGTTGTCATCTTTATCGTCATCAGATTGATCCATTAAAGCTAAGATTGAATCAAACTCAGTTGTTTAATTCTCCACTTACATCATTGAACTACCACCATGGTATTTTTCTTCTTCATATTCACTGGAGGAGTATTCCCATGCAGCAAGAGCTTGATTTACAACATTGTCAACATCATTCTTCCTCTTGAAGTGTTCGTCAGGAACCTGGTTCCTCTTAGCTGCTTTATCAAAGTTGTTATTGTATTGATCTTGTTTTAGGAGGGGGAAATCCTTGATGAAGTTTCATGGTTTGCCACATTTATGACACATGTCATAATTTCTTGGCTTGCTAGAACTTCCCCCTTTGGAATGCCTCCATTCCTGCTAACCATCTTCTGGAATCTTCTTGTTAAGTAGGCTATGTCCCCGTCTTCACTACTTGAGTAATTGTTGCCTGTCTTGAGGACTATGTTCTTTTCACTCTTGGGCTCTCTTCTTTGATTATCCTTCTTCTTCTTAATTTCATAAGTTTTCAAGTTTCCAACAAGTTCATCCATAGTCAGTGTCTGCAAGTCATTAGCCTCTATAATGGCGTTAACTTTACTTTCCCAAGAACTGGGCAGTACACTAAGGATTTTTCTAACAAGCTTATTTCTTGGAATACTTTCACAAAGAGAGTGAATCTCATTGATGATAGAGGTGAATCGAGTATGCATATCTTGGATGGATTCATCATCTTTCATTCTGAAGAGCTCATATTAAGTTGTGAGCATATCAATCTTGGATTGTTTCACCTGTGTTGTTCCCTCGTGAGCTGTCTCAAGAGCCCCGCAGATCTCTTTTACTGATTGACATGCTGATATCATGTTATATTCATCAGGACCAATGCCTACAAACAAGAATTTTCTTGGCACGAAAGTTCTTTTCTATGGCCTTTCTACCAGTGCCATTGAATTAATTCTTGGTCTTGGGGATGACTACACCTGATTCGCCAATGTTCTTGGTAGGGACAAAGGTTCTGTCACATATAACATCCCATAGCTCAGAATCTTCAGCCATGATGAAGTCATGCATCCTCATTTTCCACCATCCATAATATTGCTCGTTGAGCCTTGGAGGTCTATAAGTAGACTGGTCTTCTTCGAAGTTTGGAGGAGCAGCCATAAGGATCCTTTCTAGGTGTTAACCTGATAGAAAGAACCTGCTCTGATTCCAATTGGTGGAATATAAGGGTCCACCAAACTCTATAGAGAACCAGGTTCTCTATCAAATTCAACAGTACACACATACACACACGTCAGTAAATAAATGAACTACACAAACGGCAGTACACACACATACACACGGCAGTAAATCTAAAAGTTTCTCAGCTCAATGGGATTAAAAAAATGACCTACCCTTGTAGGATTTCAACTTCACTACTGAGCAACTTTTAGATTACAACCTATGCAACCTAGGAATTAACCTCTTAATTCCTTACTAACTTGTACTACTGTATTACAAGCCGCTTTGCAATAGCTCTATTTCAAAGACTTTACAACATGACTAACTCTAGCCAAGACTCAAACACTCAAGTTTAAGGTTTACACAGGGGTTCATATAGAATACTTCTAAACAATCTAGATACGAATTACAATTGAAGAATGCTTACAAAGTTACAACTCGGATAAGGACATATAATGACTTGATGTGGGAACTAGTCCATAATTTATTTGTTCTTTGTTCTTGATGCACTTGAAACTTTCTTGCTAGATAGTCACGTGAATGACCTTCTGAAATGTTCAAGTGAATGTGTTTTACCTTACTTGATAGTATATATACATGTGTGACATCACTTACAATGATGTAAGCAAGGTAGATAAAATATCTTCCATATAAAGTTAACTATTGCACTGTTCTTGCATTGTAGCATGTGCAGGCAGCAACTTTCCAGCTGGAGAGTTGACTTCGTACAGTCTCCTCGGGAACTGGTAGTGTCACGACCCCGGTTTGCCCTCTGTAAACCATCGTGACGAACCTAGTCTTTACGACTAGGTAAGCCTAACAATGCGGAATATAAACAACAATTGCGGAAGAAATAATATAAAAATCGAGATATTGAAATAAAATAGTGTTTAAGATGCCGTCTGGCATATAACAGTACGAAATCTCAAGCTAACACTCCCAAAATCTGGAACCCCATGAATCACAAGCTAAGAGGTTACATAAGAAGCTCTAACTCAGAAAATATCTAACAAAAGGAAGATTATTGAAGGGCTATACTTATTACAGAAAGATAGAAAGGGACTCCTCGGTCTGCGGACGCGGCAGATATACCTCAAAGTCTCTACATCAACGCCTCACCTTAAGGATGATAAGGCTGAGTGGAAGTACCTGAATCTACACAACAAAACTGTGCAGAAGAGTAGCATGAGCACACTAATGCAGTGCCTAGTAAGTATTAAGACTAACCTCGGTGGGGCAGTGATGAGGAACAGTCAAGACACCTACCGGTTCAATAAACTGTACAAATATAGGAACAAAGGAACATGATGTATATATAAAGATTACACGAAATGGCTAACAATACTACAATCACAATAAGGGAAGAAAAAATAGCAAGTAACAGGGGGAATACCAAAATAATGACATAGAAGAGTGAACTAAAACACAAACCCAAATCCTAAATTCACAATACAGTAAAGGTAAGCAATAACTCAGGTCCTACGATAGTGTTCACATCAGGTCTTATCAAACAATTTCCATGAAGTACCAAATCTCGGACAATTTACAGCTCACGATTCCCAGTCCCTGACATCTAACACTTAGCATCCTGTGTCCCCATCAACCTCATGGTCATGCTGATAACTCACTTGCTAACTATAGCCACTTTCACATATATAACAAATAAACGAGGGTGTACATCAATACTTAGCAAAATCAGGAGAGCTTGACATCCAATAAGTGTTCAACTACATGTATGCTTGTGCAAGTGATTTAACATAGTTTCTACCAGCTAATAAGAGTAAGGAAAAGAACGAACAACACGTAAGATGTTTCCTCACAATCTCCACGAGATAAAGCTCATACAGGTAAGCGTACCACAACACAATATTAAACAACAAGAATGCCCCCAGGCCATCATAAATCATCACAATCAATCCCTAACATACCCCACCTTATCTTGCCATGTGTGCAAACAATAACATAATAAGTGCCCGCCTTGTTTTGCGACACGTGAATCAAAATTGTAACGACCCGACCGGTCGTTTTGAGTACTAGCACCCCGTTTAGTAGTATGTGGCCATGAATAGCTTCATTTCAGGTATCATGACTTGTACGCGTGGTCAGAATTGAATTTCGGGAAGTTCAGAGTTGATTTTGAAAGAGAATTCTTATTTCAGAAGCTTAAAGTTGAAAGAATGAACTAGCATTGGAGTTTTGAATAAACGACCTCGTAATCAAGATCCGAAGGTTCCAGCAGGTTCGTATGATGATTTTGGACTTGGGCGTATGCCCGGTACGTGTTTTGGATAACCGGGAGCATTTTGGCGCCTATTGTGGAAGTTAGCATTTTAGAAGGAATTTTTTAAGTTTAACTGGAAGTGAATTTCAATTTTATCAATATCCGTTTGGGATTCCGAGTCTGGGAATGGCTCCGTATGGTGATTCTAGAGTTGGGAGCGTGATCGGAAGTGAATTCGGAGGTCCGTAGGTCTTTTTGGAGCCAATTGGCTAAAGATGGAAATTTGGAAATTTTTTGAGGAGTTTGACCGGAGGTTGACTTTTTGATATCGGGGTAAAAATCCAATTCCGAAAGTTGGAGTAGGTCCGTAATGTCAAATATGCTTTGCGTGCAAAATTTGAGGTTAATCGGATGTGATTTGATAGGTTTAAACATCGGAAATAGAAGTTGGCAAATTCAAAGTTCATAAAGCTTGAATTGGGGTGTAATTCATGGTTTTAGCGTTGTTTGTTATGATTTGAGGCCTCGATCAAGTCCGTAATGTGTGTTGGGACTAGTTGGTATGATTGGTTGGGGTCCCGGGGGCCTCGGGTGGATTCCGGGTGGTTAACGGATCGAAATTGGAATTTGGAAGAGAGCTGAAGGCATCTGGTTGCTGGTATTTTCGCTTCTGCAGTTGGTTGACCGCAGAAGCGAACGGGGAGCCGCAGAAGCAGTTTTTGGTCCAAAGCTTGAGGACCGCAAATGCATTCAAAATTTCGTAGAAGCAAAACCGCATATGTGGAAGGGGCATCGCAGAAGCGAGAAAGGGAGGCATGGGAAGGAGCCGCAGAAGTGTCCTTTGGACCGCATAAGCGGAACCGCTAATGCGGCATGGCTTTCGCAGAAGAGGAAATGACTGGAAGCTGAACCTTGTTTTAAATCATGGGATTGAGTTCATTTCTCCCATTTCTTCATGGCTTGGGCGATTATTGGGGAGCTTCAAGAGAGGATTTTGTCGTCAATGTTGAGGTAAGTTACACCTATCACTTCTGAGTTAAATACATTAATTATGTATGGATTTAAGCATGAGAATTAGTGTAAAAATTGAGGGTTTTGGTGAAAAACCTAGAAAATTATAATCTTGGATTCCAAGCACGTGGGCCCTAAGGGCCCGAGGGCATTTTGGTCATTTTACTAAGTGGAGTTGGGAATTTGTATAATCTGAATTGTTAACAAGCATTTGAGCATATTCTCATTAGTTTATTGTTAATTGGCTAGTTTTTGTGCATTGTGCGTTGATTCAAGCCTTCGGAAGAATGTACAATGCCGGTTATGGGTCTTCGGAGCGAGGTGAGTCTCCTTTCTAATCTTGTGAGGGGGAATTTACCCCATAGGTGAGTTAAATTGGTTATGTGCTCCTATTTGTG
>MU679970.1:14715-68696 GCA_026770625.1 Nicotiana glauca | reverse complement strand
CTACAATTCATAAAAGACACTACTAAGAGCATTTTGTCATCATATATATAATCAAAACAACATGAAAATGTGATTATTTAGGGCGTGATCATAGTCAAATTCACCTATTATCACCCTCAAATAAACATCATAAAAAGATAAGGCCTCCAACCATTTAAGTAACAAAATCTATGTTACGATTTTTGAAATTTACAACTCATATCTAATAACTTTTGTAGTAGTATAAAGATATATACTTGACGAGCTCTCCTCTTTTTGAAACTTAATATTATGACCACCAACATGTTGATAAAGTGAAAAATATTATCTCCAAGCATTATCTCCATGCGATAAAAAAATCGAATAAGTAACAAAGGAAGAAAATATATTAAGAATATTATAGTTTGTAAGTAATTTAACCAGTTGAATACCATGAAGACTCGGTGCATACAAATGGGTAGAGTATGGCGCGCCGCTTCAATCATATGCCAAACTTAAGAACAAGAGGAGATAGAGCAGATGTTTTGTAGATGGCATTAGAGACACATTGTGTTTCTTCTCCCAAGTGTTAGATTGAGATGAAAAATCAGTGTTCGTTGCCACACGGTAAAACTAGAACCCCGCGTGTTAAGCTATATAGAAAAACATGGATGGACTGCATATCTATTAAATGACAGAAATATCCTCAAATTGGCTTTTAATTCAAAGAAGCACACATGTTGACCTTGGGGTACTTGCTATTTACTTTCTGTCACGACTCAAATTCCATTATAGGCCGTGATGGTATCCAACACTGTTGTTAGGCAAGCCAACCCTAATCAACTAGTGAGTTCTTATTTATTTTAGTAAAACAATCCCAACATTTACTTAATCTTAAATTTAAAGCAGTCGATAATTAACAAATTCATAATAATAGATATACAACCCAAAAGTAATAGTCTACTAATGTGTGTGCTAGGAACTAGTGTCACAAGTATCCGGCATGCTGTTGATGAACGGCTCAGAAGGAGGCAACTCACCGTGAGATCTCGATCAAGTATTAGGAATGCGCGCCGGACGGGTATCCAAGTGCACATGCCTCAGATCCTATACATTAAGTACATAAGCATTGTATGAGTACATAAACAACATGTACCCAACAAGTATCCAGTCTAACCTCGAATAAGTAGTGACGAGGGGTCGACTTGACACCTACTAGGGTGAATAATAATACAGTTTAAGTGTTACGCTAAGCATGAATAGCATGAATACAATGACAGTCCAAAAACAAGGGGACACACGATATTCTTTCATACATATCATATCAATTTCAGTCATATCATGTAATAACTTATATTTCAAAGCATTTAAGCAGTGTAAATCAAAGAAAGTTCTACATAAATAACGTGCACACATCGTGTCGAGGTCGTACGGCCCGGTCCGATATAAAATTAAATTGCGCACTGTCTGATGGTCGAATGGCGCCAACCATAGTGCATTGTGACGACCCAAAGGATCATCACCGGTTCTCTTTTATTTCCGCGCTTCCGAGGCCTTGAAAACCTTATTTTTACTTGCCTCAATTTGCGTGCATAGTCTGGGCGCGTAGCCGGAAAGATTATATGTTAAATTCTGTGAAAATTTTCAAAATATGGTTTTAAAATGATTAAAGTTGACTTCGGTCAATATTTTTGGTAAACACACCGGACTCGTGATTTGACGGTCCCGGAGGGTCCGTAGAAAAATATGGAACTCGGGCATGTGCCCGGAATCGAAATCCGAGGTCTAGAGCCCGAGAAAGAATTTTTTTGTGAAATTATTTTTCTGAAATTATTAAGAAAAATAAAAATAAAAATTGATTAAAAGACTATGGTATCGGGCTCGTATTTTGGTTCCGACGCCTGGTACACGTCTTATATATGGTTTAAGCACTTTCTGTGAAGTTTGGTTGAAAACGAACGTCGATTGACGTGTTTCGGACTTAAAAATGGAAAATTTGTGTTTGATGAAAAAGTTGGAAGAAATCTTGTGATTTGAGGCTTGATTTTATGTGTATGGTGTTATTTTGGCGATTTGATAGCACGAGCAAGTCCGTAGGATATTTTTGAGGTTGTGTGTATGTTCGGGGTGGAGCCCCGACGGCTCGGTGAGTTTTAGATAGGCCACGAGTTGCAGTTTTGTACTTTGGAAAAACTGTTGCAGGTCAGGTCTGGTATCTTCGCATTTGCGAAGGATTTCTCGCAAATGCGAGAAAGGGAGCACCTGCACAGGGGTTGCAAATGCGAAAAAAATGTCTGCAAATGCGATGAGGAGCCTTCGCAAATGCAAAAAAAAAGGCTCGCAAATGCGAAAGTCCCAGCCATCGTCAAAGTTTGCAAATGAGAACTAAATCTCGCATTTCTCAAATTAGCATGTCAGGGTTCGCAATTGCGAACCCCAATTCGCAATTCCCATACCTGTAACCTGCATTTTTCATACTTAGATAAATTTTCACCTCATTTCTTCATTCTTTTAACTCAAACACTCCATAGGCGATTTTTCAAGAAAACTTTCTTCCCCAAATTATTTGTAAGCCAATTTTTACTCAATTTCTTCAATCTTTAACATTATTTATCATGTTTTCATCTTAAAATCAAGGTTTTTCATGGGTGAAAATGAGAATTTTGGGTAGAACCTAGGTTTTCTTAAATTTAGAGATTTGGACCTAAATTTGAGGTCCGATTTCAAAATAAATTATAGATATGAACTCGTGGGGGAATGGGTAACCGCGTTTTTGTCCGAACCTCAAGTTTTGACCACGTGGGCCCGGGGGTATTTTGGGAATTTTTTAGTAAAACTTTGGGAAATTCATTTTCATGCATTCAAATTGATTCAATTAGCATTTGTGGATACATTCAAGTAATTTGTGATTAGATTCGAGCAGTTTTGTGGTGAATTTGAGGTGTAAAGCTATACTTGAGGATTGATTTGAGTTTGGAGCATTCGAAGTAAGTGTTTGATCTAACTTTGGATTGAGGGAATAGGATTATAGTGTTGTTTGCTAATTGTTAAATGTTTAGTACGGTGTATAGGCATGGTGACGAGTATCTATACACCGGTGTTTAGCATGACCATGGGTCCTTTTTTGTACTTATTCTGATATTGTTATGACTCTTCAATGTTAATTGATGAATTCTATGTAATGTGAAGAGTATGAGGATTAATTATGAATTGTAAATTCTTTGAAGCGTTGACTCGAACAATAAAAAGACTATTGAGTAAGAAATGAAGGAAACATAAAGAGATATGATTAATCCCTTGCCAGCATGGTTTGAGTATATTGATTATCTCCCTTGCAAGGATGTGAAGGTTATTGTTGTTGCTCCCTTGCCGGGATTTAGCTGTTTATTTGTGTTTTTCCCTTCCCGGGACATTTTCTTATTATCTGTCTATCCCCTCGCCCCGTTTGGTTGTGATTATTATTTTGGGTGAGGAAGAGTGATAATGCACGAAGGGTCATTCTGTGTCATATTTTGATTATATTTGCACGAAGGGTCATTCCGTGCTATGTTTTGATTATATTTGCACGAAGGGTCATTCCGTGCCATGTTTCGATTATATTTGCACGAAGGGTCATTCTATGCCATGTTTTGATTATTTATGCATGAAGGAACATTCCGTGCCCTAATTTGGTTACAATTTCACGAAGGATTATTCCGTGCAATGATATGAGAGTTATGTGAGAAAAAGCACGAAGGTTGATGCCGTGCACTTTATTTGATTGCTTTGGGTGAGAATGAGAGTAAAAGCATGAAGGTTGATGCCGTGCAACTGTTAATTTTCCTTCTCTCATTAATTATTGTTATTACCCTGTTTCTTACTTAAATTGCTGAATTTTATATCTGGACTGTACTTCCCCCATAGTATGCTCCCCTCCCTCTT
Organism: Nicotiana glauca; assembly: GCA_026770625.1. Classification (NCBI taxonomy): domain Eukaryota; kingdom Viridiplantae; phylum Streptophyta; class Magnoliopsida; order Solanales; family Solanaceae; genus Nicotiana; species Nicotiana glauca. Next base: position 64,817 of record MU679970.1, on the reverse strand, counting down.
AACTGTTTAATTTCTGCCTTCTTTCCTTTTACTGCATATATATTGAACTGCACTGGTTGGTTTGGTAATCATGTCTAGCCTCGTCACTACTTCACTAGGGTTAGGCCAGGCACTTACCAGCACATGGGGTCGGTTGTGCTGATGTTACACTTCTGTGCTCTTTTGCACAGATCACGGAACCAGAGTAGCTTTTGGACCATAGCAGTAGTTGATTGGGAGCTGACTTCTGTCCCGGGACTTTCCAGGTAGCCTAGCTGGCGTCCGCAAGCCGGAGTCCCTTCTATGTTATTAGTTTATTTTTCTTGTACCGAGACAAACATTGATGTACTTCTATTCAGACTTGTTTTTAGCACTCTTTAGTAGTTCGTGAGTTAGTGACACCAGTCTTGCGTAGAGAAATGTTAAACTTCCGCATTTTTCGTTTTCAGTTATCTATGCTTTTAAGACTTCCACTTTTATGTTAATTGTCTCGTCTTTCCTTATATGGTTAATGTTGTTAAGAGAAGTGTTAAGTTAATTGGCTTTCCTAGCTCCTATTAGTAGGTGCCATCACGACTCCCGATGGCGGGAAATCCGGGTCGTAACAAGTTGGTATCAGAGCTCTAGGTTACATAGGTCTCGCTACTCACGAAGAAACTTGGTAGAGTTTGAGGGATTGGTACGGAAACGTCTGTATTTATCCCCAGAGGCTACAGAGTTAGGAAAATATCACTATTGTTCTTTCTTGTCGTGCGATTCTGTTTCTCAAATACTGATTGTCTTTCTACTCTGTTCTTTCACAGATGGCGAGAACACATGCTTCCTCTTCTACCGCGCAGCAGCCCGAGCCCCCAGCAGCATTTCCTATGAGGGGCAGAGGCCGAGGCCGTGCCAGAGGCCGAGGCAGGGGCAGAGCTCAGCCCCGGATAGCAGTCCTAGAGGTGGAGCCTCATATTGATTATGATGAGGAGGTTCCATCCCCAGCAGCTCCAGTGGGCCCAACTCAGGTCCCAGGAGGGTTCATGGTCACCCCAGATCTTCAGGACGCCTTGGTCAAGCTAGCAGGCTTTATGGAGAGCGTCATTAGAGCGGGTTTACTCCCAGTAGCACCAGCCACTTCTCAGGCTGGAGGAGGAGTTCAGACTCCTGCTACACGTACTCCGGAGCAGGTAGCTCCCCAGCCTCATGTTCCAGTGGTTCAGCCAGCTGTGGCAGCTCAGCCAGGTATTGTGACCCCGGTCGGCGATGGAGCGGCTATTTCTTTAGATGCTTTGTGGAGACTTGATGGGTTCTCCAAGCTCTTCACCACCACATTCAGCGGTACTTCATCAGAGGATTCACAAGATTTCTTATTCAGCTGCCATGAGATCCTTCGGACTATGGGTATTGTGGAGACCAATGGGGTCGACTTCGCCACCTTTCGACTTGTAGGATCCGCCAAGACTTGGTGGAGGGACTATTGTTTATCCAGAACAGCAAGGTCGCCATCATTGACATGGGATCAGTTTGCAGAGTTATTTTTGGAGAAGTTTCTCCCAGTTACTCAGCGTGAGGCACTTCGCAGGCAGTTCGAGCGCCTCCAGCAGGGCTCTATGACTGTCATACAGTATGAGACTCGGTTCATTGATTTGGCACGTTATGCTATTGTTATACTCCCCACATAGTGAGAGAGGGTGCGGAGGTTTATTGATGGATTGATTCAGCCGATCCGTCTCCAAATGGCTATGGGGGCCGGTAGTGAGATTTCTTTTCAGGAGGTGGCCAATGCGGCCTGTAGAGTTGAGATGACTCTTGCACAGAGAGGTGGTCATGTGTCAAATAAGAGGCCTCGTCATTCTGGTAGCTTCAGTGGTACCTCGTCTGGAGGTAAGGACTCTTATGATAGATTCCATTTACCGAGACCCTTTGAGTCAGCCCTTCAGGTCTCTCATGGTACTCCAGGCGGTGGCGGTTCTCAGCAGCATATTCTGATCAGTAGCCCATCAGTGCACCGCCACTTTAGAGCTTCCAGGGAGGACATTCAGGTCGACAGGGCTAGCAGTCTCAGCAGTCGAGGGCTTGTTATGGTTGTGGTGACCCGAGTCATATTGTCAGATTTGGCCCTCGAGCCTCGGGTAGTTCTCAGCAGCAGGGTCCTCGCCCCATGATTCAGGCACCAGGTGATCCTCAGCTTGCCCAGCCAGCTAGAGGCGGGGGTAGGGATCATAGAGGTGGAGGTAAAGATCGTAGAGGTGGAGCTCGAAACGGAAGAGGTAGGGGTCAGCCAGTAGCCGATCGTCCCAAAGACATGGTTCAGGGAGGTGGGCCCCAGCCCCGATGTTATGCTTTGCCAGCCAGGCCAGAGGCTGAGTCATCAGATGCTGTTATTACAGGTACTATTCTGGTCTGTGATAGGGATGCTTCAGTACTATTTGGCCCTAGGTCTACGTATTCATATGTGTCGTCCTATTTTGCACCCTACCTGGCTATGCCTATTGATGCTTTGGTTATCCCTGTTTATGTATCTACATCGGTGGGTGATTCTATAATGGTCGATCGAGTCCATCATTCCTGTGTGGTAGTGTTTGAGGGTCTTGAGACCCGTGTTGATTTATTGCTCTTAGATATGGTGGATTTAGACGTTATATTAGGGATGGATTGGTTGTCCCCGTATCATTCTATCTTGGATTGTAACGCCAAGACCGTGACCTTGTCTTTGCTAGATTTGCCCCGATTGGAGTGGAGAGGGACCTCAGGACATGCCACGCACAGTTTTATTTCATATGTGAAGGCTTGATGTATGGTCGAGAAGGGGTATTTAGCTTATCTGGCGTATGTTCGCGATTCCAGCACTGAGGTTCCTTCTATTAACTCTGTTCCTATTGTTCGGGAGTTTCCCAAGGTTTTCCCTTCAGACCTGCCGGGTATGCCGCCCGACAGGGATATTGATTTATGTATCAATCTGGCTCCAGGCACACAGCCCATTTCTATCCTGCTGTATCGCATGGCCTCGCCAGAGCTGAAGGAGTTAAAAGACCAGTTGTAAGATTTGCTAGAGAAGGGTTTTATCAGGCCTAGTGTTTTTCCTTGCGCTGCACCGGTGTTATTTTTGAAGAAAAAGGATGGATCGAGGCGGATGTGCATTTATTACCGACAATTGAACAAAGTGATGATAAAGAACAAGTATCCACTGCCGAGGATTTATTATTTGTTTGACCAGCTTCAGGGTGCAAAGGTGTTTTCAAAGATAGACTTAAGATCTGGCTACCATCAGCTGAGGATTAGGGCGTTTGATGTCCCTAAGACAGCATTCCGCACTCGGTATTTGCATTATGAGTTTTTGTTCATGTCATTTGGGTTGACCAATGCCCCAGCAGCATTTATGGAGTTGATGAACCGACTGTTCAGACCTTACTTGGACCTGTTCGTTATAATCTTTATTGATGACATTCCGGTGTACTCCCACAGCCAGGAGGAGCACGAGCAGCACCTCAGAGTGGTTCTTCATACTCTAAAGGATAGTTAGTTATATGCTAAGTTCTCAAATTACGAGTTCTGGTTGAGTTCGATTGCATTTCTGGGTCATGTCGTATCAGCGAAGGGTATTCAGGTGGACCTGAAGAAGATTGAGGTAGTCAAGAACTGGCCTCGACCAACATCAGCTATTGAGATTCGGAGTTTCTTGGGGTTAGCAGGTTATTACCGTCGGTTCGTGGAGGGATTTTCATCCATAGCATCCCCGATGACCAGATTGTCCTAGAAGGGTGACCAGTTCAGATGGTCAAATGAGTGTGAGGCAAGCTTTCAGAAGCTCAAGATAGCTCTGACTACGGCACCGATAATGGTTTTGCCCATAGGCTCAGGGCCTTATACAGTTTATTGTGATGCTTCCCGTATTGGGCTTGGTGCGATATTGATGCAGGATGGTAGAGTCATTGCTTATGCTTCGAGGCAGTTGAAGATCCATGAGAAGAATTATCTAGTTCATTATCTAGAGTTAGCAGCCATTGTTCATTCTTTGAAGATTTGGAGGTATTACCTGTATGGTGTGACGTGTGAGGTGTACACTAATCACAAGAGTATGCCGTACTTGTTCAAGCAGAAGGAGTTGAACTTGAGGCAGAGGAGGTGGTTGGAGCTATTGAAGGATTATGATGTTACTATTTTGTACGACATGGGGAGAGCCAATGTAGTGGCCGATGCATTGAGTAGGAAGTCCGTCAGCATGGGTAGTCTTGCTTATGTTCCGATCAGCCAGAGACCGCTTGCTTTGGATATTCAGGCCTTGGCCAATCGGTTTGTGAGGTTGGACATTTCTGAGCCTAGCAGAGTGTTAGCTTGCACGGTTTCTCGTTCTTCATTATTGGAGCGTATCCATGAGCGGCAGTTTGATGATCCTCATTTGTGTGTCCTGAGAGACACGGTGCAGCATGGAGGTGCCACGAAGGTGACCTTAGATGATGGTGTTTTGAGGTTGTAGGTGTGAGTTTGTGTGCCTAATGTTGATGGGATTCGAGAGTTAATCTTTGCGGAGGCCTATAGTTCTCGATATTCTATTCACCCGGGCATCGCGAAGATGTATCAGGACTTGCGGCAACATTATTAGTGGTGTAGGATGAATAAAGATATTGTTGCATACGTGGCTCGATGTTTGAACTGTCAGTAGGTTAAGTATGAGCATCAGAGGCTTGGTGGTTTGTTTTAGAGGATTGAGCTTCCCGAGTGGAAGTGGGAAAGGATTACCATGGATTTCGTTACTGTACTTCCGATGACTCGGAAGAAGTTTGATGATATTTGGGTCATTGTTGATAGGCTGACCAAATCAGCTCATTTCATTCCTGTTGCAGCCACTTATTCATCGGAGAGGTTAGCTGAGATCTACATCCGAGAGATTGTTCGCCTTCATGGGGTGCTAGTATCTATAATTTTGGACCGGGGTACGCAGTTTACCTCGCGCTTCTGGAGAGCACTTCAATAGGAGTTGGGCACCCAGGTTCAGTTGAGTACAGCGTTCCATTCTCAGACAGATGGCTAGTCCGAGAGGACTATTCAGATATTGGAGGATATGCTCCAAGTCTGTGTCATTGATTTTGGAGGCTCGTGGGACCAGTATTTGCCTTTAGCAGAGTTCGCCTACAACAACAGCTACCAGTCCAGCATTCAGATGGCTCCATATGAGGCGTTGTATGGTAGGCGATGTCGGTCTCCAGTCGGATGGTTTGAGCCGGGAGAGGCTCGGTTATTGGGTATAGATTTAGTTCAGGAGGCCTTGGAGAAGGTCAAGATCATTCAGGACGGGCTTCGTTCAGCTCAATCGCGGCAAAAGAGTTATGCTGATCATAAGGTTCGAGATGTAGCTTTCATGGTTGGTGAGCGGGTCTTGCTCCGAGTGTCGCCTATGAAGGGCGTGATGAGATTTGGGAAGAAGGGCAAGCTTAGCCCTAGGTTCATTGGCCCATTTGAGATTCTCGATCGTGTGGGAGAGGTGGCTTATAGACTTGCCTTGCCACCCAGCTTGTCAGCCGTGCATCCATTGTTTCATGTGTCCATGCTTCGGAGGTATCACGGCGATCCAGACCACATGTTAGATTTCAGCACTGTCCAGTTGGACAAGGATCTATCTTAGGAGGAGGAGCCGGTAGCTATTCTAGACCGGTAGGTTCGACAGTTGAGGTCGAAGAGTTTCCCTTCAGTGCGTGTCCAATGGAGAGGTCAGCCTCCTGAGGCATCGACCTGGGAGTCCGAGTCTGATATGCGGAGCCGCTATCCTCATCTATTTCACGACTCCGGTACTTCTTTCTTTTGTCCATTCGAGGACGAACGGTTGTTATAGAGGTGGAGAATGTGACGACCCAAAGGGTCATCACCTGTTTTCTCTTTCGTTTCCGCACTTTCGAGGCCTTGAAAACCTCATTTTTACTTGCCTCGATTTTCATGCACAGTCCGGGCGCATAGCCGGAAAGATTATATGTTAAATTCTGTGAAAAATTTCAAAATGTGGTTTTAAAATGATTAAAGTTGACTTCGGTCAACATTTTTGGTAAACGGACCCGGACTCGGACCCGTGATTTGACGGTCCCGAAGGGTCCGTAGAAAAATATGGGACTCGGGCATGTGCCCGGAGTCGAAAGCCGAGGTCTAGAGCCCGAGAAAAGAATTTTTCTGTAAAATTATTTTTCTGAAATTATTAAGGAAAATAGAAATGAAAATTGATTAAAAGACTATGGTATCGGGCTCATATTTTGGTTCTGACGCCCGATACAAGTCTTAGATATGGTTTAAGAGCTTTTTGTGAAGTTTGGTTGAAACCAGACGTCGGTTGACGTGTTTCGGACTTAAAAATGGAAAATTTGTCTTTGATGAAAAAGTTGGAAGAAATATTGTGTTTTGAGGCTTGATTCTATGTATATGATGTTATTTTGGCGATTTTATCGCACGAGTAAGTCCGTAGGTTATTTTTGAGGTTGTGTGTATGTTCGGGGTGGAGCCCCAAGGGCTCGGGTGAGTTTTAGATAGGCCACGAGTTGCATTTTTGGACTTTGGGAAAACTGTTGCAGGTCAGGTCTGGTATCTTCGCATTTGCGAAGGATTTATCGCAAATGCGAGTCCAGGACCGCAAATGCGAGAAAGGGAGCACCTGCACAGGGGTCGCAAATGCGAACAAAATGTCCGCAAATGCGATGAGGAGCCTTCGCAAATGCGGAAAAAAAAGGCTCACAAATGCGAAAGTCCCAGCCATCGTCGAAGTTCGCAAATGAGAACTAAATCTCGTATTTCCCAAATTAGCAGGTTGGGGTTCGCAATTGCGAACCCCAGTTCGCAATTCCCATACCTGCAACCTGCATTTTTCATACTTAGACGAATTTTCACCTCATTTCTTCATTCTTTCAACTCAAACACTCCATAGGCGATTTTCCAAGAAAACTTTCTTCCCCAAATCATTTGTAAGTCAATTTTTACTCAATTTCTTCAATCTTTAACATCATTTATCATGTTTTCACCTTAAAATCAAGGTTTTTCATGGGTGAAAATGGGAATTTTGGGTAGAACCTAGGTTTTCTTAAATTTGGGGATTCGGACCTCAATTTGAGGTCTAATTTCAAAACAAATCATAGATATGAACTCGTGGGGGAATATGTAACCGGGTTTTTGTCTGAACCTCGGGTTTTGACCACGTGGGCCCGGGGCCATTTTGGGAATTTTTGAATAAAACTTTAGGAAATTCATTTTCATGCATTCAAATTTATTCAATTAGCATTTGTTGATACATTCAAGTAATTTGTGACTAGATTCGAGCGGTTTTGTGGTGAATTCGAGGTGTAAAGCTATACGAGAGGATTGAGTTGAGTTTGAAGCATTCGAGGTAAGTTTTTGATCTAACTTTGGCTTGAGGGAATAGGATTAGAGTGTTGTTTGCTAATTGCTAAATGTTGAGTACGGTGTATAGGCATGGTGACGAGTATCTATACATCGGTGTCTAGCATGACCATGGTCCTTGTTTGTACCTATTCTGATATTGTTATGACTCTTCCATGTTAATTGATGAATTCTATGTAATGTGAAGAGTATGAGGATTAATTATGAATTGTAAATTTTTTGGAGCGTTGACTCGAACAATAAAAAGACTATTGAGTAAGAAATGAAGGAAACAGAAAGGGATATGATTAATCCCTTGCCAGGATGGTTTGAGTATATTGATTATCTCCCTTTCCGGGATGTGAAGGTTATTGTTGTTGCTCCCTTGCCGGGATTTAGCTATTTAATTGTGTTTTTCCCTTTCCGGGACATTTTCTTATTATTTGTCTATCCCCTTACCCCGTTTGGTTGTGATAATTGTTTTGGGTGAGGAAGAGTGATAATGCACGAAGGGTCATTCCGTGCCATATTTTGATTATATTTGCATGAAAGGTCATTCCGTGCCATGTTTTGATTATATTTGCATGAAGGGTCATTCCGTGCCATGTTCCGATTATATTTGCACGAAGGGTCATTCCGTGCCATGTTTTGATTATTTATGCACGAAGGAACATTCCATGCCCTGATTTGGTTACAATTGCATGAAGGATTATTCCATGCCATGATATGAGAGTTATATGAGAAAAAGCACGAAGGTTGATGCCGTGCACTTTCTTTGATTGCTTTGGGTGAGACTGAGAGTAAAAGCACGAAGGTTGATGCCGTGCAACTGTTGATTTTCTTGCTCTCATTAATTATTGTTATTGCCCTGTTTCTTACTTAAATTGCTGAATTTTATATCCGGACTATACTTCCCCCATAGTATGCTCCCCTCCCTCTTAACTGTTTAATTTCTGCCTTCTTTCCTTTTACTGCATGTATATATATATATATATATTGAATTGCACAGGTTGGTTTGGTAGTCCTGTCTAGCCTCGTCACTACTTCGCCGAGGTTAGGCCAGGCACTTACCAGCACATGGGGTCGGTTGTGCTGATGCTACACTTCTGTGCTCTTTTGCACAGATCACGGTACGAGAGGAGCTTTTGGACCATAGCAGTAGTTTAGTAGCTGAATTCAGTCCAGGGACTTTCGAGGTAGCCTAGCTCGCGTCCGCAGGCCGGAGTCTCTTCTATGTTATTAGTTTGTTTTCCTTGTACCGAGACAAACATTGATGTACTTCTATTCAGACTTATTTTTAGCACTCTTTAGTAGTTCGTGAGTTAGTGACACCAGTCTTGGGTAGAGAAATGTTAAACTTTCGCATTTTATTTTCAGTTATCTATGCTTTTAAGACTTTCGCTTTTATGTTAATTGTCTCATCTTTCCTTATATGGTTAATGTTGTTAAGAGAAGTGTTAAGTTAATTGGCTTGCCTAGCTCCTATTAGTAGGCACCATCACGACTCCCGATGGTGGGAAATCTGGGTCGTGACTATTTACTACCGAGGAGATCGGGCTGATCCACAAACAATAATTATTATCAAGGAAGTACACATTATCCATTTATAGTCAATTAATTTATACAAATTCTCAAGTAAGTGCGTATAGCTGTCTATATTTGTTTACAAATTTCTAGCATGACATAAATGATCTTAGTAACAAGTAAAGATGCAAGCATTTGCAAGTATAGCATGATACGTGTCCTAAACTACCCGGGTAATTAGCATAATAGTAGATACGTACGGACTCTCGTCACTATGTACGTACGTAGCCGCCACAAATAGCCACATACATTTATTCAATTCACCTATGGGTTAATTTCCTCTTACAAGGTTAGAAAGAAGACTTACCTCGTCCCGAAGCTTACTTCCAAATTCATGAATGTGTTCAAACCCTCAAATTGGAGTCAAACGATGCAAAACTATTCAAATGGGGTAAGATGCTCAAGAGTTCATATGCTAACTATATTCCAACCCTAAATGCAAAGTTCCTAAAATTCATCCCCGGGGCCACATGCTCGAATTCCGTAAATTTTTGAAGAAAATTATTATTATAACCTAAGGATCAAGAATATATGATTTCTACTACATTCCATAACAAATTTCATAGTTAAATTTCATTTTTATCAAAACCCTAGGTTTTACTCTAAACCTATAATTTCCACCAATTTACATGTTGTAACCTACCCATAATCTAGGTATTAAACTTAAATTAAGTACAAATAACTTAACTCACAAAGCTAGGTTGAAATCTCCCATTTTGAAGCTCCCAAATTGCCCAAGAATGGAGTAAAATGTGTCAAAAATGACAAAACTCCCGTATTAAATGAAGGGCACTACCTTTAGCGATAACCGCATCTGCGATGAGGGGACCGCGTCTGCAATGTCACTTCTACGTGCAAGTGACCGCTTCTGCAGAAACGGGTTGGGCCAACTGAGGCCGCTTCTACGGAAGGTCCGCCGCTTCTGCAGAGGAGGGGTCACATCTGCGGTTTCTGGGCTGCTCTCCCTTGGCCGCATCTGCGAGTCGTTTCCTGCACCTACAGGCTCGCATGTGCGGCTGGCCAATTGCAAGTGCGGTTATGACAGCATCTGGAGCTTCGGTTCCTCCTCCTATTTTCAACTTAGCTCGAGACTCATTCGATTGACGCCCGGTGCCCCCGGGGCCTCGCCCGAACATACTGACAAGTTTCGAATCATAAAATGGACTCGCTTGAACCCTCAAAACGCCCGAAACAATATTAAAACTAAGAATCACACCCTAAAATCAATTGAATCAAACTTATGAACTCCAAGTTCCTCAATCTACTTCCAATGTGACGAAACACACTTATACTACTCGGATTGATACCAAATTTTGCGTGCAAGTCTCAAATGATATTATGGAACTATTCCCCATCTCGGAATTTCGTCCCGACCTTGATATCACAAAAACCCACTCCAAATCAAATTTAAAGAACTTCAAAGTCACTATTAGGTGCCAAAATACTCCCGGGTCATCCAAAACTCGATCCGGACATATGCCCAAGTCCGAAATTATCATACGAACCTATTGTAACCTTCAAATTCTGATTCCGAGGTCGTTGACTCAAAATTTTGACCGAAGTCAAACTTGGCCTTTTAAGCTAACCTTAAGGAACCAAGTGTTCCGATTTCAACCCAAACTCTCTCAAATTCCAAACCAACCATCCCCGCAAGTCATAAATCACTAAAAATAAATACGGGATGTCTTGTTTAGGGAAACAGGATTCTAAAAAGCAAAACGATCAGTCGGGTCGTTATACTTTTGGCACCATCTTGTGATCAGCTTGCATATCATTTACCACTCTTAGAATAATACTCCCTCCATTTCAATTTATGTGAACCAATTTGATTGGGCACAGAGTTTAAGAAAAGAGAGAAGACTTTTGAACCTATGGTGTAAAATGAGGCGCATATATTTTGTGCGGCTAGAAATCATTGCATAAAGGTAAATTATTTCCAAATAAGGAAAGGGGTCATTCTTTTTGGCACGGACCAAAAAGGAAATAGATTCACATAAATTGAAATAGAGGGAGTAATATTTACGGAGCCACCTGGATCAATCAAAACTCGTTTAATATTATTAGTATCATGTACAAGTAAAAATATTACCAGATCATCATTGTGAGGGATGCTTTTCAGCACTTCAAGCTTATCAGCTATTTACGATAAGCTAATCCAAACGGCTCTATTTATTCTACATGCTATCATTTCAACGGTTGATTTTGCCATGCCTGATGTACTATGAGTTACTATTTTTGATATATGGCCCTCTCACCATTTGTTACCTTCCCTTGATAAGGTGTTTCAATACTACTATCTCTTTGAAAATTAATACACATAGAATGCTTCCAAATAAAATTCTTGAAGTACGTGTTTTCACTTTTTCAACTTTCACTTCTTCGCTTTTTTTCTTGTACAAAAATTTAACATTAACATTTTCAATTTAAAAAAACATTGTAACTAACAATAAAACAAGATTTACATAGAGTTGTTATTATTTGAATATGATCACTTCTAAGAGAATTTTTAGTCGTCAAAACTTGAATAACCTTCAATTTGTATTTTTGCAAATATAAAAATTTAACTTATTGATTATCTATTTTTAAGTGAATAATATGAATCGTACCTATATTTGATTTATTTTTTAAAATTCATTATCCAACTTATTTTTTAGTGAATAAATTGGATGGTTTATTTTCTTATTCATTTTGCCACCACTACAATATACTAACCGTAAGGTCAATGCTAAATTGGTGAAGGCTCTTGGCAGGAGCAGCATTTCATTTTCAACTTTGGGGTTAGATCGACATTTGATCTTTGAACTTTGTGGAAGAGGTGACACTGTTTTGGCTATTGTAGTTAAATCATTTGTTGAAGCACATTTTATTATTGTATTGGCTTACATCTTCCCCCTGTATTTCAATATATATCTTTTTTGTTTTAGATGAAATATTACAAGGATATCATAAATATTTCAAGTCTAATCCAATTTATTTACGGTCGATACTAAAAATATCTTCTAATAATCCCTTTCATCGAAAGACATACAAAATTAAAACAAAATAAGAATTGATTTTAAACAAATAAATGCACAATTCTTTGCATGATTAAGTTTCTAATGATAAGTCTTAGAGTAAAAATAATTAATAAAAATCTCAAAAAAGCAATGCAAGTAGTTAAGATAAAGACTATTTAAAAAGCTAATCACATCAGAACTTTCAAATTGCATAACAAATGACGAAAAGTATAGTTTTTATAATGTAAAATCTTAAGATAAAATTCTTATGTAAGTATTTGTATGTAGTTTCCAACCTTTAATTTACATCTCCCCTCTTCCTCTTTCTCATGCCTGATAGTTTGTTCAATCAAATTATTCTTTTAAAATTCACTAAATACAACTGTAACATATTCTAATTTGTTTTTGGTTGAAATTTCAGATTAAAGCAAGAAGAAGAAGATAAATAAATTATACATATCTTTTTATGCCGGGTGTACAAACGATATATAAAAGTTGTACAACTAAATAATTATATATAAGTTGTATGTAAATTATAGTTTTGACTGAACATGCACTGTCACGATCCTAAACCCACTAAGGATCGTGATGGCGCCAAACACCACTGTCAGGCAAGCCAACACCAAGAAGTTAATTAGATTCCCATTGTTGTATTTATTGAAATCATTCTTTATTAAACAACAAATAATGAAATTCACTGAAACAAGATGATGTCTTTAACAAACTTAATATTGAATATTCCCATACTCATCCCAGAATCTGGTGTCACAAGTGCATGAGCAATCATTAGGAAATCAAATAAAGTACAATAACTGTCCGGAATACAAATTGGACAGAAGACAAATACTATACACTGAAAGAGACTGTGCCGGTTGTAGGTCGCCTCGAGAGATGCAGCTCACCTAAGTCTCTGTATCATCCATGCTTCTACGCTCATTAGGCCGCTAGAGATACATATGCATGTGCAACAAAAATGCACAACAAGTGTAGCATGAGTACAAAAACAACGTGTACTCAATAAGTATCCCGTCTAATATCGAAGAAGTGGAGACGAGAGGTCGACTTCGATACTTAATAGAGGTCCAATTGTAATATATCAATTATATAATAAATCAAAGATTTTTATAAACGGAGTTGTAACTCAATAGGATGAAGCAAGTAAGCAATTCTTTTATTCATAGAAATTTTCTAATTTGTTTTCATACTTTATACATTTATTCTAAATCCGGGGAAGCAATATTCTCATTTATAAATATCAAGGCAAGAATTACAAGCATGCGCAAATCATGCCGAGGACGTACGCCTCGATCCAACAAATTTAAATTGTGCACTACTAGAGGGTCGAATGGCGCGAATCATAAATGCATCTATTACCCCGCTCGCGAATCATACATGTGATGCTGTCAAATTTAAATAAACGCATCAAACAGTCAATCAAGAATTTATAAGGGAATCAATCATCCAATAAAAGGCAACCTCTCTTTTTAAATGTCAAGAAATAATATCTATTTTTTTTTAGCAAATTCATTTACACGTCAATATGTCTTAACCATTTAAAATTGACAACAAGATTTCAAATATTACAAGTAAAGTATAATAGTACAAATATTACTAGCTTACCCGGGCTTAAGCATAATAGTAGCTACGCATAGACTCTAGTCACCTCGTACGTACGTAGCCCCCACAAATAGATGCATATATTCAATTAATTCACCTATGGGGACAATTCCCTCTTACAAGGTTAGAAAGGAGACTCACCCGCTCCGAAGCTATATCCCAATTTAAGAACGCGCTCAAACCTCGCAATCAAAGCCGAACGGTCCAAAAACTATTCAAATGGGATAATAACTAGTCATACATGCTCAAAAGTTTATATTCAAATTATTAAACTAATTCCCCAACCCTAAATGCAAAGTTCCTAAAATTTACCCCCCCCCCCCTCCCCGGCTACGTGCCCGAATTCTGGAAATTTTTGAAGAAAGTTATAACTCATAACCTAAGGATAAAAAATATATGATTTCTACTCCATTTCATAACCATTTTCGTGGTCAAATCTCATTTTTATCCAAAACATAGATTTTTCATCTAAACCCTTAATTTCACCAATTTTTACATGTTAATCTAGCCATAATCTAAGTATTAAACCCATGTTGTGTAGAAATTACTTGCCTCAAAGTGGTAGGTGAAAACCCTCTTCCAAAAGCTCCAAAAATTGCCCAAGAGGATGAAGTAAAATGAAATAATGGCCTAAATCCCCCATTAAAAGAGCTGGACACAGCCCTCTGATGTCGCATTTACGACACCAGATTTGCGCATGCGAGGGTCACAATTGTGACAAAAGCCTCGCAAATGCGAAGTCTAGGCTTCAGTTGTTGGGATCGTAAATGCGATCATAGAGTCACAAATACGACGTCTGTTGGGATCGCAAATACGGTCAAAGTGTCGCAAATGCAAACACTGCCTGGGGTCGCTCTTCATCGCAAATGCAAAGCCTTCATCGTAAATGTGAGGTTCGCATTTGCGAGACCTGCAGCTGGTGCCAAGAACACCAGAAAATCTAGTGGTCTTCCAACTCCTCCCACACGTCCGAAACACACCCAAGGCCCTCGGGATCCCGTCCAATCACACAACTCAGTCCCATAACATAACACTGACCTGCTCGAAGTCTCAAATCACGTCAAACAATACTAAAACCATGAATCACACTCCAATTCAAGCTTAATGAACTTTAAAATTTCAAACTTCTACTTTCGATGCTTAAACCTATCAAATCACATCCTATTGACCTCAAATTTTGCACACAAGTCATATTTGACATTACAAACCTACTCCAACTTCTAAAATCGGAATCCGAGCCCAATATCAAAAATTTCACTTCTGGTCAAACTTTTCAAAAACTTTCAAATTTCTAAATTTTGCCAAATGACACCAAAATGACCTACGGACCCCAAAATACACTTCTGATCACGTGCCAATACCAGAATCACCATACGGAGCTATTCCCAAATTCGAAATCCCAAACAAACATCGATAACACTGAAATGCACTTCAACCCAAACTTATGAAATTCTTCCAAAATGCTAACTTCCGCAATAGGCGCCGAAATGCTCACGGGTCATCCAAAACCCGATCCGGACATACGCCCAGGTCTAAAATCATCATACTCAAAAATCAAACCTTTGTCGATTCTTTCAGCTTAAAGCTTCCGAAATGAGAATTTTCTTTTTAAATAAACTCCGAACTTTCCGAAATTAAATTCCGACCATGCGTGCAAGTCATAATGCTTGATGTGAAGCTACTCATGACCTCAAACTGCCAAACAACGTGCTAAAGCTCAAAACGACCGGCCAGGTCGTTACTTGCACAACTAAAAATTATACATAAGTTACACATAAGTTGTAAAACAAATGTAGCTTTTTATTGGATTCTGTACAATAAAAAATTATATACAAACCCGAACCCGGTCGTGATGGTGCCTATCGTGAAGAAAGGCCAGTCAATTAAACTCAATTCACTTTTTAAAACAGTTAAACAATATAAATCAGTCTAAAACATGATTTAATAATACTAAGTAGCGGATAATATTAATAAAGTGTGGAAGTACAACCTAACACAGCCTTAACCGGGGTGTCACAAGTCATGAGTATCTAACAATGCTGAACACTCAAATGTAACTACAGAGTTTAGTACTGAACTAAGGACATAAAGGAAAAGAGATAGGGAGGAGCTCCGGGCTGCGAACGCCAACAGCTACCTAAAGACTCCTCGAGATCCGCCTGAAGCTGGAATGAATCAGCACTTGGGAGCGGCACCAGCTATGCCTGAATTTGGACATAGGGTGCAGGGAGTAAAGGGAGTACTCCAACTCAGTGAGTAATAAATATAAATAATGACTGAAAGTAAGGAAACACGTAAAGCACAAGGCATTCTATAATGAAGCAGTAAAACCATTTAAAAGTAGTAAACCAGTGAAAAGTCAACTAAAACCCTTTTTCAACAATAAACAGGTAATTGACAGACAGTTAAGGTAATGTAAACAAATAGAAGTTCGGCCCTGGAGCATAGTATCAACAAATCCGCCCCTCAACATCTCAGAATAATATTAGCCCCTCGGGCTCAATCTCACATTACAATAGGTACCCGCTCACTAGGGGTGTGTAGACTCCTGAAGGGGCCCCTTACGGCCCAAGCGCAATAACAAGCCATCTCGTGTCATCCAAACTAGGCCCTCGGCCTCATATCAATCAAGCCACCTCGTGGCATAGATATCCCAGGCCCTCGGCCTCAAATCAATATCAGTGTTTCCTCACAACATAGGCCATCGGCCTTACTCAGTCAAAAATCCTCACAAGCCCCTCGGGCAATAGTAAAATAATATTTCTCAACCCAAACATCATTTAAGTCTTAAAACTGAGTAAACATGGCTGAGTATGAAAACAATAGAAAATAACATGACCGAGTTCAAGTATAAAGTCAAAACAGTGAGGAAATATCAATAAAAAGACCCGAAGGGTTCAAATAGTTAGCACTAGGCCCAAATATGGTATTCAGCCCAAATAATGATGATAGCAAATATTTTTCAATCAAATACGCGGTAAAATCATCAATCGGGACGGACCAAGTCACAATCCCCAATAGTGCACGACCCCATGCTCATCATCAAGCACGTGCCTCACCTCAGTATAGTACTACGATGTGCAATATGGAGTTTCAAACCCTCAGAACATCATTTACTATCATTACTCACCTCAAACCAGCTAAATCTCTAGCTCGCGACGCCTTTGCCCCTCGAATCGGCCTCCACATGCGTCGAATCTATCCAAAATTAGAACGAGGAAGTCAAAATATGCTAAGGAACAAAGCTCAAGCAAAAACAATCAATAAAAAGCACAAATCCCAAAATTCACGTCTCAAAATTCAGAAATTTTTACACCAATAGATTCCTTATCATCCCACGATTTCATACATATCAAAAGTTCTCAAATCCGACCCCAAATGGTCCTTCAAATCCCCAATCAAAAGTCTAAATTTCCAAGCCCTAGTTTTCACCTTTTGGCTTAATTTCCATGATTTACTAGGTGGAATTCACACAATAATCGAGTTCTTAGTCCAAAAATCTTACCTCAAAGTGATTCCCCTTGAATCCCTCTTCAATCTCCTTTAGAAAGCTCCAGAAATGACCAACAATGGAAGAAATAAACCCCACCTTCGCGGACAAAACGACCCCTAAAACATTCTGCCCAGGCCTAATTTCCTTCTTTGCGAACGCGGTCAAAGACTCGCGTTCGCGAAGCACAAAAATAACTTTAACCAAAATCCTCCTACGTAAACGCGACCAGACCCTCGCGAACGCGGTGTTCTACCCAAATGAAGCTTCGCGAACGCGTTCCATCCATCGCGAATGCGATGGGTTAATTTCACTGAAGCTCCTCCTCTAAACTCCTTCTATGCGAACGCGACTGCATGCCCGCGAACACGATGCACAATCTCATAGCCCTTCGCGAACGCATCACCTGCTTCGCGAATGCGAAGGCTAATTTTCACCTCCTTCAGCTGACTCTTCGTGAACGCGAGGGTCCTCTTGCGAACGCGAAGACCTAAATGTCTGAAACTGCTGGAACTCAAAATCTGCAACTTCCTTAACTTCAAAATGATCCGATTGACCACCCGAAACTCACTCGAGGCCCTCGGGACCTCAACCAAAGGCACCAACATATCCTAAAACCTTATTCAAACTTGTACCAATCTTCAACACACCTCAAACAACATCAAATCAACCAAAACACATCGGATTCAAGCCTAAGTTTCTAAAATCTTTCGAATTCCGCTTTTGATCAAAAACCCAACCAAACCACGTCTGAATGACATGAAATTTTGCACAAACATCCCGAATGACATAACGAAGCTACTGCAGCTCTCAGAATTCTATTCCAACCCCTAGATCAAAATCTCACCTATCAACCGGAAATCGCTAAAATATCAACTTCGCCAATCCAAGCCTAAAACTACTCAAAACCTCCAAAACTCATTCCGATCACACTCCTAAGTCATAAATCACCTCCCGAAGCTAACCAAACCATCAGAACTCACATTCGATCCCTCTAACACATAAGTCAACATCTGGTTGACTTTTCAAACTTAAACTTCCTTAAAAGAGACTAAGTATCTCAAACCTTACCAAAATCATTCCGGATTCGATCCGACCAACCCGATACCACAAAACATGGATAACAAAGCATAAAGAAGCAAAAATAGGAGAAAAAGAGCGGTAACTCATGAGACGACTGTACGGGTCGTCACATCCTCCCCAACTTAAACAAATGTTCGTCCTCGAAAGAGCTCAAACAGGTGAGGATATATGCTTTGAATTTCCCGCTCGGTCCAGGTAGCCTCCTCCACGGGCTGACCTCTCCATTGCACCTTTACTGAAGCTATATCCTTTGACCTCAATTTCCAAACTTGATGACCCAAAATAGCTACTGGCTCCCCATCATAGGTCTAATCATCATCCAACTGACCCGTGCTAAAATCCAGAACATGAGACGGATCCTCAATATACTTCCAGAGCATAGAGACATGAAATACCGGGTGCACACTCGACAAGCTGGGTGGAAAAGCAAGCTCATAAGCCACCTCCCCAATCCTCTGAAGTACCTCAAATGGTCCAATGAATCGCGGACTTAACTTCCCTTTCTTCCCAAATCTCATAACACCCTTCATGGGCGAAACCTTCAACAGAACCTTCTCACCAACTATGTACGACACATCTCGCACCTTCCTATTAGCATAACTCTTCTGCCTCAATTGCGCTGTACGAAGCCTCTCCTGAATCACCTTCACCTTGTCCAACGCATCCTATACCAAATACGTCCCCAATAGCCTAGCCTCACCAAACTCGAACCAACCAACTAGAGATCTATACCGCCTCCCACACAAAGCCTCATATGGAGCTATCTGAATACTTGAGTGGTAGCTATTGTTATAAGAAAACTCTATGAGCGATAGAAACTAAGAAGTCAATGACACAAGCACACAACATATCCTCCAATATTTGAATAGTATGCTCGGACTGCCCGTCCATTTGAGGATGAAAAGTTGTGCTCAACTCAACTTGAGTACCCAACTCTCGCTGCACAGACCTCCAAAACTGCGAGGTAAACTGAGTGCCCTATCTAAAATGATGGAAACTGGGACACCATGGAAATAAACAATCTCCCGGATATAGATCTCTGCCAACCGCTCTGAAGAATAAGTAGTACACACAGGAATGAAGTGTACGGACTTGGCCAACCGATCCACAATCACCCAAATAGCATCGAACTTCCTCAAAGTCCGTGGAAGTCCAACAACAAAGTCCATAGTGATCCTCTCCCACTTCTAATGTAGAATATCTATCTGCTGGAGCAAGCCACCCAATCTTTGATGCTCATATTTCACCTGCTGACAATTGAGACATCGAGCTACAAATCCCACAATGTCTTTCTTCATTCTCCTCTAATAATACTGCTACCTCAAATCTTGATACATCTTCGCAGCACCCAGATGAATGGAATACTGCGAGCTATGGGCCTCCTCCAGAATCAACTCCCGAAGCCCATCCATATTGGGCACACAAATCCGGCCCTACACCCTCAACATCCTATCATTACCAATGGTCACATCTCTGGCATCATCATGCTGAACTTTATTCCTGAGGACAAGCAAATGCGGATCATCATACTGGCACTCTCTGATGCGATCATATAAAGAAGACCGAGAAACCAATACAAGCCAATACCCGACTGGGCTCCAAAATATCCAACCTCACGAACCGATTGGCCAAGTCCTAAACATCAACTACAAGAGGTCTCTCCCCAACTGGAATATATGCCAAACTCCCCATACTCACTGCCTTTCGGGTCAAGGCACCAGCCACCATATTGGCCTTCCCCGGATGGTACTATATAGTGATATCATAATCCTTAAGCAACTCTAACCATCTCTGCTACCTCAAATTAAGATCCTTTTGCTTGAACAAGTGCTGAAAATTGCGATGATCAGTGAACACCTCACAAGATACACCATACAAGTAATGCCTCCAAATCTTTAACGCGTGAACTATGGTAGCCAACTCCAAATCGTGGACGGGGTAGTTCTTCTCATAGGGCTTCAACTGACGAGAAGCATAAGTAATAACTCTACCCTCCTGCATCAACACAAAACCAATCCCTACTCTTAAAGCATCATAATACACGGTATATGAACCTGAAGTTGATGGCAAAACCAACACTGGAGTTGTAGTCAAGGCTGTCTTGAGATTCTAAAAGCCTTCCTCACACTCGTCCGACCATACAAATGAAGCACCCTTCTGAGTCAACTTGGTCAAGGGTGATGTGATAGATGACAATCCCTGAACAAATCGGCAATAATAGCCTGCCAAACCAAGAAAGTTGCGAATCTCTGTAGCTGAGGATGGTCTAGGCCAACTCTGAACCGCCTCTATCTTTTTTGGGTCAACCTGAATACCCTCACTGGACACCACGTGTCCCAAGAATGCCACTAAACCGATCCAAAACTCACACTTGGAGAACTTTGCATAAAGCTTCTCCTCCCTCAATTTCTGCAACACAACCCTCAAATGCTCCGCGTGCTCCTCCTAATTACGCGAATACACCAGAATATCATCAGTGAAGACTATGATAAAGTCAAGATAAGGTCGTAACACGCTGTTCATCAAATGCATGAACGTTGATGGGGCATTGGTTAGCCCAAAAGACATAACCAGGAACTCATAATGACCATATCTATTTCTGAAGGCCATCTTAGGAACATCCAAATCCCTGATCTTCAACTGGTGATAACCTGAACGGAGATCAATCTTGGAGAACACCCTCGCTCCTTGAAGCTGGTCAAATAAATCATTAATGCGAGGCAAAGGATACTTGTTCTTAATTATTAACTTGTTCAATTGCCTATAGTCAATGCACATTCTCATAGTGCCATCCTTCTTCTTCACAAACAAAACTGGTACACCACAAGGTGACACACTAGGTCGAATGAACCCCTTATCAAGGAGTTCCTGAAGCTGCTTCTTCAACTCCTTCAACTCCGCTGGTGCCATACAGTACGGCAGAATAGAGCTGAATGCCGGCACCAAGTCAATACCAAAATCAATATCCCTGTCTGGTTGTATGCCTGGCAGGTCTGCAGGAAATACATCAGGGAAATCCCTCACAATTGGAACAGAATCAATACTGGGAGTCTCAGCTCCGACATCCCTCACAAAGGCAAGATACGAGAGACAACCCCTCCTAACCATACGCTGGGCCTTCAAGAAAGAGATCACTCTACTAGGAACATAATCAGTCACATCTTGCCACTCGATCCGTGGCACACCCGGTATAGCCAATGTGAGTGTCTTAGCATGACAATCCAGAACAGTGCGACACGGAGATAACCAATCCATGCCCAAAATAACATAGAAATCCACCATACTCAACAATAAAAGATCCAGTCGGGTCTCCATACCCCCAATAGTCACCACACACGACCGGTACATACGGTCAACAACAGTATCGTCCATCGGGGTAGATACATGAACAGGTAAAGTAAGAAACTCACGGGGCATACCCAAATAACGAGAAAAGTATGATGGCATATAAGAAAAGATGGATCTGGGATCAAATAATACAAAGGAATCTCTGTGGCAAACTGAAATAATCCCTATAATAACACCATCAGAAGCAATAACATCGGGTCTACCTGGGAGAGCATAGAAACGGGCCTGACCGTAGCCTAATCGACCTCCCCCTCTGGGGTGACCCCTGGCTGACTGACCTCCACCCATAGATGGCTGGGCGGGTGGTGGTAAAGCAACTGGCGCTGAAGCCAATGACTGACCCCTCTGCTGGGATGAAATAGCAAAATGACGAGGACACTACCTCTACATATGACCTATCTTACCACACTCAAAACAACTTCTGGGTGCTGGACAAGGGGGCTGAAGGGAACCCCTCACACCGGAGTGATTGGCAGATGCACTCGGCGTAGAAAAGCCCTAAACTAATGGAGCACGGGATGAACTCTGAGCTGGAAGGAAACTAAGTGATGACTGGCCCTGATGTGAACTATGAAAACCATAACTCGATAACGCCCCATGATAACCTGAGCGTGCTGGCTGAGCAGGCCTAAATGGACAGCCTCTGCCGTGCTGAAATTAGCCCCTCGAAGGAGCACCACTGTAACTACCAGACCCTTGAGGCCTCTTGGCCTCCCTCTCCTCTCGCTCCTGGCGACAAACAAACTTAATCTCTCGGGCAATATCCACAACCTCCTCGAATGTATCACCAGTCACCCTCTCCCTAGTCATAAGAATACGGAGCTGATAAGTAAGACCATCAACAAACCTCCTGATCCACTCTCTATCTATCGGAACCAACCAAATGGCATGACGAGCCAACTCGGAGAACCTCAACTCATACTGCGACATAGTCATCTCCCCCTGACGCAACCACTCAAACTGCCTACGTAGTTCCTCTCTGCGGGACTGCGGGACTGCGGCACATACTTCTCCAGAAAGAGAATAGAGAACTACTGCGAGGTAAAGAGTGCTGCACCAACAGGCCTACGCCTCTCAAAATCCTCCCACCAAGTGAAAGCAGGTCCTGAAAACTCATAGGTAGTGAAAACGACCTTGCTAGTCTCCAGAATACCCGCGGTACGAAGCATCCTCTGACACTTTTCCAAAAAGCCCTAGGCATCCTCGCCCTCTATACCACTGAAGGTCGGAGGCTGAAGCCTACCAAATCTCTCCAATCTACGCTGCTCGTCCTCTGGCATAGCAGGAATTACATAGTCCTGAGCAGTTGCAACCGGTTGGGTAGGGTGTGGCCCCGGCATCTGAAGTCCCTGCACGACCTGCTCAGGTGTGCAAGCGGCAGGAGTCTGACTATCTCCCCCCGACCTGGGTAGGCTGTAGTGGCTAAAACCGCCTGAGCTATTCCAGTGCAAACTGATAATATTTGAGCCAAGGCCTCCTGAAGACCCAGAATCACAATGGGCATAGCTGGTGCCCGAGCTAGTGCTGCTGGAGCATCCACAGCTGGGACCTGGTCCTGAACTGGGGCAATTGGTGGATCTACAAGTGCTGCCCTCGCTGCTCTGCCTCTACCATGACCACGACTGCGTCCTCGGCCTCTGGCGGCCACAACTGGTGGCATTGGTGGTCGTCCAGCCTATTCGATAGTGTGTGTCCTCACTATCTGTGAGAGAATAGAATAATAAAAGTTTAGTACTCGGATCAACAAGTTCGTAGGACAAGAATTTCAATAATATGAAGTTTTTCCTAAAGGTTCTGCAGCCTCTCGAGGATAAATATATACGTCTCCGTACTGATCCGCAAGACTCTAGTAAACCTGCCCATGACTCCTGAGACCTATGTAACCTAAGCTCTGATACCAACTTGTCACGAACCTAAACCCAAACCCGATTGTGATGGCATCTCTCGTGAACACAAGGCCAGCCAATTAAACTCAATTCACTTTTTAAAACATTTAAACAACATAAAGCAGCCTAAAATATGATTTAATAACACTAAGTAGAGGATAATATCAATAAAGTGGGGAAGTATAACCCAACACAGCCTTAATCGGGGTGTCACAAATCATGAGCATCTAATAATGCTGAACACTCAAACGTAACTACAGAGTTTAGTACTGAACTAAGTATATAAAGGAAAAGAGATAGGGAGGAGCTTCGGGCTGCGAACGCCAACAGCTACCTAAAGACTCCTCGAGATCCGCCTGAAGCTGGAATGAATCAGCACTCGGGAGCGAGACCAACTATGCCCGAATCTGCACATAGGGTGCAGGGAGTAAAGTGAGTACTCCAACTCAGTGAGTAAAAAATATAAATGATGACTGAAAGTAAGGAAACACGTAAAGCACAAGGCATTCTATAATGAAGCAGTAAAACCATTTAAAAGCAGTAAACAAGTGAAAAGTTAAGTAAAACCCTTTTTCAACAATAAATAGGTAATTGACAGATAGTTAAGGTAAGGTAAACAAATAAAAGTTCGGCCCTCGGGCACAGTATCAACTAATCCGCCCCTCGGGCAACATCTCAGAATAATACCAATCCCTCGGGCTCAATCTCACATCACAATGGGTACCTGCGCTCACTGGGGGTGTGCAGACTCTTGGAGAGGCCCCTTACGGCCCAAGTGCAATAACAAGCCATCTCGTGGCATCAAAACTAGGACACCTTGTGGCGTACATATCTCAGGCCCTCGACCTCAAATCAATATTAGTGTTTCCTCAAAACATAGGCCATCGGCCTTACTCAGTCAAAAATCCTCACAAACCCCTTGGGCAATAGTAAAATAGTGTTTCTCAGCCCAACCATCATTTAAAATATTATTTAAGTCTTAAAATTGAGTAAACATGGCTGAATATGAAAACAGTAGAAAATAACATGAATGAGTTCAAGTATAAAGTCAAAACAGTGAGGAAATATAAATAAAAAGCCTCGAAGGATTCAAATAGTTGGCACTAGGCCCAATTATGGCATTCAGCCCAAATAATGATGATAGCAAATATTTTTCAATCAAATACGCGGTAAAATCATCAATCGTGTCACGACCCATAATCCACTAAGGGTCGTGGTGGCGCCGGACACCGCTGTCAAGCAAGCCAACCAACAATGCATAATCAAATTGCAGTTTTAGTATTTGCGGAAATTATTTTTCTTATACATTGAATATTAAACAATAAATATTTCACAAAAAAATGAACGTAAAGTCAATAAAGGACTTAATACTGAATAATCCAAAATCCTCCCAGAACCCGGTGTCACAAGTGCATGAGCATCTACCGATAGGGAATAAAAATACAACATTCGTCCGAAATACAGTGGACAGGAAATAAATACAATATACCGAAAGGGACTATACTATCTGCGGGTTGCCTCGAATAATGCAACTCTCCTAGTCCCAGGATCATTCGCGCTACTACGCCCAGTAAGCTGCTAGAGGCACATATACCTGTGCAACAAAAATGCACACGTGTAGTATGAGTACGTAAACAACATGTACTCAATGAGTATCCCATCTAATCTCGAAGAAATAAAGACGAGATGGTCAACATCGACACTTACTAGAGGTCAGTTGACAATATACTAACCATATTAAGAAATCATGGATTTATATAACAGTTCTAATACACGAAGCCGGAAAACAGGTAAACACCTTCAACAAATAATCAAGGATTTTCAAGGTTTACTCTTTATTATCTTATCAATATATATATATATATATATCAAGCCACGAAGGGCAATTTCACGTTTAAAATTCTCAAGCGACAAATAACATGATCACACCGAGGCGACGGCCCAATCCAACAGAAATGCAAACTGTGCACTGCTGAGGGTCGAACGAAAAGAACCATAGATGCATCAATTACCCCGCTCGCGAATCATGCGACGCGGTCAACATAAAATAAACAATCACCCTGCTCGTGAATCATCCATGCGACGTAGGTACACATAAGATACACAATCACCTTGCTCACGAATCATCCATGCAACGCAGGTACACATAGTATACATGCTCAAATAGCCAATTAGAATCTTTTATCGGGGAATAATTATCCAAATAAAACCAATTCTCCTTTAACAATTTTTTTTTTAAGAAATGAAGTTTAGTCCTTTTAGTAATTCACTTACTAATTCAATGTGATTTAAGAACCTCGAGCTATCGATGGGTTCATAAATAATTCAAGTATAACATGTTTTTGGGTTCTAACTACCCGGACAATAGCATAATAGTAGCTACGCATGGACTCTCTTCACCTCAAGCGTGCGTAGCCCCCACAAATAGGTGCACATAATCAATTATTTCACCTATGGGGATAATTCTCTCTTACAAGGTTAGAAAGGAGACTCACCTTGCTCCGAAGAACCAAACCGGCATTCCACGCCCTTTCGAAGACTCTAATCGATGCACCACGCTCCAAAACTAGCCAATGGTTATGCAAATCTATTAATATATGCTCAATTATTCATTACAATCTAATTTATAGCAATTCCTAACTCCAATCGAAAAGTTGACAAAAAATGCCCTCAGGCCCAAGTGCCCGGATTCTGAAATTTTTCGAAGATAAACTTTACCCATAAACTCACGAACTGAAATATATGATTTACTCCTAATTCCATGCTCAAATTCATGGTGAAACCAATTTATCAAGTGTTCTAGGTTTTCTTCCAAAAATCCCAACTTCCCCACAATTTTCATGTCTAATTCCATGATATAATCTCGTATTTAATTTGGAAATGAGTAGGAGTAACTTACCTTAACATAGATGATGAAATCCCTTCTTGGAGACCTCCAAAAATTGCCCCAAGCCATGAAAAATATGAGAGAAAAGAACTCAACCCCGATTTTAAACAACCATTCTGCCCCAGCTATTTTTGCTTCTGCGAAAATAATTCCGCTTCTGCGGTTCCGCTTTTACGGATCTAGGGCCACTTCTGCGGTCTGCCCAAGGCTTCCCTTTTTCGCCTCTACGATGCCCCTCCGCAGATGCGGTCCTGCTTTTTCGGAAATCTGACCGCATCTGCGGTCCACTCTGAGCCGACCAAAACCGCTTCTGTGACCACTTCTCCGCAGATGCGGTCCCGCATCTGCGGAACCTTGACCGCATATGTGGTCCTCAAGCCCTTGACCATAATTTCACACATCCGCCTTTCTATCTGCTTCTGCGGCACCGCATTTGCGGCACCATTTCCGCAGGTGCGGTTATGACAGCAACCAGACCTTTCAGCCTTCTTCAAAATTCCGTTTTTGATCCGTTAACCACTTGGAATCCACCTGAGGCCCCCGGGACCTCAACCAAACCTACCAACCAATCCCAAAACACATTACGGACTTGCTCGAGGCCTTAAATCATATCAAACAATGCTAAAACCATGAATTACACCCCGATTCAAGCTTTATGAACTTCGAAATTTCAACCTTCTATTTCCGATGTTTAAACCTATCAAATCACGTCCGATTGACCTCAAATTTTGCGCACAAGTCATATTTGACATTACGGACCTACTCCAACTTTCGGAATTGGATTTTGACCCCAATATCAAAAAGTCCACTTCCGATAAAACTTCTCAAAAACCTTCAAGTTTTTATCTTTAGCCAAATGGCTCCAAAATGACCTACGGACCTCCGAATTCACTTACGACCGCGCCCCCAACTCCAGAATCACCATACGGAGCTATTCACAGTCTCGGAATCCCAAACGGACATTGATAATACTGAAACACACTTCAAGCCAAACTTAAGAAATTTATTCCAAAATATTAACTTCCACAATAGGCGCCAAAACACTCCCAGGTTATCCAAAACCCAATCCGGGCATACGCCCAAGTCTGAAATCATCATACGAACCTGCTGGAACCTTCAGATCCTGATTCCGAGGTCGTTTACTCAAAATTCCAATCCTAGTTCATTCTTTCAACTTTAAGCTTCCGAAATGAGAATCCTCTTTCCAAATCGACCCTGAACTTCCCGAAATTCAATTCCGACCACGCGTACATGTCATAATACCTGAAATGAAGTTGTTCATGTCCTCTAACTACTGAATGGAGCGCTAGAACTCAAAACGACCGGTTGGATCGTTACATTCTCTCCCACTTAAACATATGTTCGTCCTCGATCGTTCTGATTACTACTCCGGAGTGGTCTAAAATCGTTGTTTAACTTCACATGCACCTTCCCGTGCTACCACAGCTTAGTTGAGCATATTAGCTCAATCCATTCTGAAGATATTCTCTTTTATTCAAGCAGATACGCCTTAAGGCCCAATTCCAACATCCGGAATTTTATGTCCGACCTATTCCCACCATAAGGCCACCATATTAATCACCACACGCTGTACTCAAAAATCACCACACGCTGCACTCAAACATAGCTGCATAACTTTGCTGAATTCATTCCTAGCATCACTTTACTCATCGAACCACAATAACCTTTTTCTGATCAACTTAGTCTAAATCCTACCAATCTGATGCTCCAATTGCACCCCATGACTTACACAGGTCTTACTCCAACCTTTACAATACCGCCACGACGGAAGAGATGTGCAGGAATTCATAACCAACTGCCGAGTGAACAAATCATCAGGTCTATACCCCTGATAAAACCATCACCTCCTTCAGGACCAAATAATGATCTTATCTCCATAATATACTTCATATACTCAGATTGCACTAATCCTAAATCCAAAAATCTCGTCTCACCTAGTACGAACTGCTCAGGCAATAAGCAACCCCAGACATAATCAAAAGTCTCATATGATGCCACAATGTGCCAATAGGCCACCAATTCGAACGCGATACGAAAGGAAAATGAACTCTGGAAGGAATTACCTAACTCACGCACTGATACGGACTTTCCTTAGAAAACAGGAAGCAAGGCATGCAAAATAGCATATAGAAAACTATACTCAACATCACACTGTTGTGGCACGCAACCTAATCCACACGGCATAACCATGGCGGTGTGCCACCCGATCCTCACAACATAACCATGGCGGCATGCCACCCGATCCAAATAACATACCCATGGCGGCGTGCCACCCGATCCACACGTAGAACTCACATAAGGAGATGCACATCGAGCTAAATTGCTCATTACAATAAAATACCGGATCTCGGTCACAAGCACTCTAAATGTATAGTACCATTCCATGGGGAGACATATAATGCTATAATCCACAACTTTAGCACAACTAAGGTGCAATACACGATTTGAATCTCAAGAGTCATACTGCCCATATAACCTCATCTCTATGCTGAACCTCAACACGTAAGAAATTTACCAAGACGTCTCACAACTCGCACGGCACAATACATCATTACATGAAATAGCTGAAGACGAAATAACACTCTGACTGCTCTATAAGGAGCGCACTACTGAAAAGAACACAACTGGCCTGACATAGAGCCCATATTCACATTTAAATCCATCCACTGACCTCAAGTCGATCCTGATCACATCAAACTAAGCCAATAACCTTTCAAAGGTCCATACTAATTTCCCTCTTCTCATAACACACAAGAACAACCGTCATAACCGGAGTACTCATCCAGAATCCACAACCCAGTAACTGAATGCCCTCTAGGCATATATTCTCAATTTAACGACATTATCGCAAACCTTCATACTTAGTTTAAATCTTTAATCAATTAAGTGACCACGTGCCACATTTATACAATCTTCCTGTGGGGCACACTCCCACAACCTATCATAACAAATAACTGGGCCTTACCTTCAAACCACTGGCTGCACTAATGCCGAAAAGCGATCAAGAATCATTAACCATGATACAAGCCATTTTTCACAAAACACCAATCTCAGGTGACGCTGAAGACATTACCAACTTGCTTTAATCATCAAAAACTCCTTTCTTGCTCATCCGAGCTCGCAACATCCTTGTCAATGTGGACCTGCAACTTTGGTCTTTACTTCAAATTCCATACTACTCACTGCACCCAACATGCTAATATACGATAAAACATGCTTTTCATTATAACTCCGGAACCACTAATAGGTTAACACTTTATCGTATGAAAACTTTTCACTTAACTTACTTTAGGAGATCCATAGTATCACATAGGTGGATTCTCATAACCGTAGAATATGCAAATCTCTAAGTAGTGGTCTAAGCCACCATATCCCTTCCAGAATCTGCTTCCACATAACAAGCCATAACAGTAAAATGCTTCTGAATAACATCAATTACGGTGGCTGACAAGCCTGATACGTACCGTCACAATCACTTGCATAACTTGATCAGGCTGAAGGAAACTGATCACTAACACCAATATGCCAATTTCAACTATGGCCAATAAATTTACCTTTTTCCAATTCACCCCGATTGCCTTAGAAATAATAATAATTCCATCCAACACGTAACATACTTCATTTGCACCTTGAGTGACCTTGAATCACGAGACTATGCTGTCTCAAATCCCACGAACTGTTTCATATCTCTCAAATGCTATACTGCAAGTCAAAATATCATAGAAAATTCTGGGCACCTTCTCATAAGCTGCTACAAAGCTTGATTCTTAACTGCACTTATAGACTCGAAATCATTAGGTACCATACTTTATCTTTTGAATTTTACTAGGACCGTTGTTGAGAGCCACCCGCTCTAACTCGGCCCCGAATATAATCAACTCCATGAGTCTTCCATCACATGAATACCCTCTTTGTGAAGAACCCGCCGAATCACTTCCCTGGTAACCCTTATCTATACAAGGCAAAATCCTGAATCTTTCCCCAAGTCTGAACATGGGCCAATAGGGCCAACGAAAGCCCACCTTTAATACTTCCTTTGCTTAAATTACCACTTATGGTCCTTTTCATAGCTGAAATAGCCCATCGATATG
This sequence comes from Nicotiana glauca, assembly GCA_026770625.1. Taxonomy (NCBI): domain Eukaryota; kingdom Viridiplantae; phylum Streptophyta; class Magnoliopsida; order Solanales; family Solanaceae; genus Nicotiana; species Nicotiana glauca. Next base: position 34,500 of record MU679970.1, on the reverse strand, counting down.
CTAATAGCCAAAAATCTCGCAAGTAGTTAACCATACAACTCAATCATAAGCAGTGGGACTCTCCCACTTAGCATGAAGCCATTAGTTCATAAACTAGGGACTCACCCGTCCTCCGTATCTCTTATTGACATAACCTTGCGCAATCAACCGCCAAAGTTCGCGAAATATTTCTGTAGAAACCCTTTTTTATACCCTGAAACACTAGCAACATTCGCACGACCGACCCCTTCGCTGTATAACCACTAGAATTATTCGCAAAAGCCTCTCCAACCACGCGACCGCTAACCTGTTCACAGGATTAACCCACCTGTAGAATTCACTCCTAGCATCTTCTAATTGTGCAGCACGGGGTATAATCACTACGACATCAGTGACCCATCCTGAGTCCGAGCTCACTCTCCAGCTGCACAAGTCCATTCACCCCTCGTAGACATCAATTAATTGTGTGGCAACATCCTTCCAATTCAAAGTCATGATACATCCTTCTTCATTTAAGTGGCTCCTTTCCGTTATATTAAATCTCCGGCCGCACAAGAATCCCTATTTCAAATTTGATCCGTAGACCCCAATAACCAAGCACCACTATTCTCAAATCATTCCAGACTCTCCTTAAGGCGCATAGTCATCTTATTACCAAGCCCCTACGCAGCTCCGCTACTCTCCCACTTTGGGCAAACTCACTTCTTTAATCAACTGCTCAGCCTACGCTCCCTAAGCCTGGCCTTTTAGAAGTTTAAAACTCCGCCTGACCCTTCCCACTTGTCCTTCTCATCTTTTGTTGCTCAGTCGTTGCCTTACTAAAATTTATCTTCATAGAACTTGAATCCACAATTTGCCACTAACTCCAAACTTTTCCGAAGGTCATCTTTCTCGAACCGTCAACATTTGAAATACTAATTCAATCCTAACCCACCGCACCCTGCGATATCTGATAGTTGCATCTCCGATACTATTTCACGATATCTTGCCCCAAAGGCGAATTGTAGAATATCAAAACACCGACAAACTTAATACGTTCAATTAGGACAACAGTACCCCATCATAGGAGAAACTCCACCATGCCTGCAATTACCAAGTCTCATTACTTCCACCAGTCCACATCTGACCATCCTTAGTTCGATTGCCTTTCCTCCTGTCGGGAATAAAATATTAAATTTCTTAATTATGCCCTAAGTAAACCTCCCTTCAAGTCATCTACTGCCCCGACACGTGGGAAAAACTTCCTACCATTATAGCAATACCACGAAACAATTGTTCATAAGCATCGTGGCAACTTGTGCCTAGCCCCAGAGCCCTCAGAAGTACCGCTACTGGGCTGAAACTATCAAAGGTCCTTCTACAATGTGACGATAATATTCCGATCAGCTATACCGGGAGAAACATCATGTATCATATTTGTAGTGCTATTAAAATTCTTCCACTCTCGGATTATAACAAGCGCTTCACGTCGCATAAGATTGAGTAGGAATAAATTAAGGGCATACGCCTCCAAGGATCAAATCGCATGATGGGGAATCAAGAAGGGAAGTACTCCTAACAGTCCTGCAGCCTCCCGAGGATAAGTACATACGTCTCTGTACTGATCCGCGAGACTCTACTAGACTTGCTCATGACTCGTGAGACCCTAGGAACCTAGTGCTCTGATACTATGTTGTCACGACCCATAATTCACTAAGGGTCGTGGTGGCACTGGACACCGCTGTCAGGCAAGCCAACCAACAATGCATAATCAAATTCCAGTTTTAGTATTTGCGGAAATCATTTTTCTTATACGTTGAATATTAAACAATAAAGATTTCACAAAAAAAAATGAACGTAAAGTCAATAAAGGACTTAATACTGAATAATCCAAAATCCTCCCAGAACCCGGTGTGACAAGTTCATGAGCATCTACCGATAGGCAATAAAAATACAATATCCATCCGAAATACAGTGGACAGGAAATAAATAAAATACCGAAAGGGACTACACTATCTGCGGGTCGCCTCGAATAATGCAACTCTCCTAGTCCCAGAATCATCCACGCTGCTACGCCCAGTAGGCTGCTAGAGGTACATATACATATGCAACAAAAATGCACAGAAATGTAGTATGAGTACGTAAACAACGTGTACTCAATGAGTATCTCGTCTAATCTCGAAGAAGTAGAGAGGAGATGGTCAACTTCGACACTTACTAGATGTCAATTGATAATATACTAACCATGTGAAGAAATCATGGATTTATATAACAGTTCTAGTTCACGAAGCCGGAAAACAGGTAAACATCTTCAACAAATAATCAAGGATTTTCAAGGTTTACTCTTTATTATCTTATCAATTTATATCAATCCACGAATGGCAATTTCACGTTTAAAATTCTCAAGCGACAAATAACATGCGTAAATCACACCGAGGTGACGGCCCGATCCAACAGAAATGTAAATTGTGCACTGCCGAGGGTCGAACGGCACGAACCATAGATGCATCTATTACCCCACTCGCGAATCATCTATGCGACGTGGTCAACATAAAATAAAGAATCAACCTTCTCGCGAATCATCTATGCGACGCAAGTACACATAAGATACACAATCACCCTGCTCGCGAATCATCCATGCGACGCAGGTACACATAATATACATGCTCAAATAGCCAATTAGAATCTTTTATCAGGGAATAATTATCCAAATAAAACCAATTCTCCTTTAACAAATTTTTTTTTTAAGAAATGAGGTTTAATCCTTTTAGTAATGCACTTACTAATTCAATATGATTTAAGCAATTCGAGCTATCGATGGGTTCATAAATAATTCAAGTATAACATGCTTTTGGGTTCTAACTACCCGGACAATAGCATAATAGTAGCTACGCACGGACTCTCGTCACCTCGTGCGTGCGTAGCCCCCACAAATAGGAGAACATAATCAATTATTTCACCTATGGGGATAATTCCCTCATACAAGGTTAGAAAGGAGACTCACCTCACTCCGAAGAACCAAACCAACATTCCATACCCTTCCAAAAACTCTAATTGATGCACCACGCTCCAAAACTAGCCAATGGTTACGCAAATCCATTAATATATGCTCAATTATTCATTACAATCTAATTTATAGCAATTCCTAACTCCGATCGAAAAGTTGACAAAAATGCCCTCGGGCCCACGTGCGCGGATTCTGAAATTTTTTGAAGATAAAATTTACCCATAAACTTAAAAATTCAAATATATGATTTACTCCTAATTCCATGCTCAAATTCGTGGTGAAACCCAATTTATCAAGTGTTCTAGGTTTTCTTCCAAAAATCTCAACTTCCCCACAATTTTCATGTCTAATTCCATGATATTATCTCGTATTTAACTTGAAAATGAGTAGGAGTAACTTACCTTAACATAGATGATGAAATCCATTCTTGGAGCCCTCCAAAAATTGCCCCAAGCCATGAAAAATATGAGAGAAATGAACTCAACCCCGATTTTAAACAACCATTCTGCCCCAGCTATTTTTACTTCTGCGAAAATAATTCCGCATCTGCGGTTCCGCTTTTGCGGATCCTGGGCCGCTTTTGCGGTACACCCAAGGCTGCCCTTTTTCGCCACTGTGATGCCCCCTCCACAGATGCGGTCCCGCTTCTACGGAAATATGACCGCATCTGTGGTCCACTCTGAGCCGACCAAAATCGCTTCTGCGACCACTTCTCCGCAGATGCGGTCCCGCTTCTGCGGAACCTTGACTGCATTTGCGATCCTCAAGCACTTGACCACAATTGCGCACCTGCGCCTTCCTAGCCGCTTCTGCGGTGCCGCTTCTGCAGCCCTATTTCCGCAGTTGCGGTTATGACAGCAACTAGACCGTTTAGCCTTCGTCAAAATTCCATTTTTGATCTGTTAACCACCCGGAATCCACCCGAGGCCCCCGGGACCTCAACCAAACCTACCAACCAGTCCCAAAACACGTTAAGGACTTGCTCGAGGCCTCAAATCATATCAAACAACGCTAAAACCATGAATTACACCCCAATTCAAGCTTTATGAACTTTGAAATTTCAAACTTCTATTTCTGATGTTTAAACATATCAAATCACATCCGATTGACCTCAAATTTTGCGCACAATTCATATTTGATATTACGGACCTACTCCAACATTCGGAATTGGATTCCGACCCTAATATCAAAAAGTCCACTTCTGGTCAAACTTCTCAAAAACCTTTAAATTTTTATCTTTAGCCAAATGGCTTCAAAATGACCTACGGACCTCTAAATTCACTTCCGATCGCGCCCCCAACTCCAGAATCACCATACAAAGCTATTCACAGTCTCGGAATCCCAAACGGACATCTATAATACTAAAATGTACTTCAAGCCAAACTTAATAAATTTCTTCCAAAATACTAACTTCCACAATAGGCGCCAAAATGCTCCCGGGTTATCCAAAACCCAATCCGGGCATACGCCCAAGTCCAAAATTATCATACGAACCTGCTGGAACCTTCAGATTCCGATTTCAAGGTCGTTTACTCAAAATTCCAATCCTATTTTATTCTTTCAACTTTAAGCTTCCGAAATGAGAATCCTCTTTCCAAATCGACCCTGAACTTCCCAAAATTTAATTCTGACCATGCGTACATGTCATAATACCTAAAATGAAGTTGTTCATGGCCTCCGACTACTGATCGGAGCGCTAGGACTCAAGATGACCGGTCGGGTCATTACAAATTGGAACAGACCAAGTCACAATCCCCAAAAGTGCACGACCCGACGCTCGTTATCAAGTGTATGCCTCATCTCAATATAGCACTACAATGTGCAATTTGGGGTTTTAAACCCTCAGAACATCATTTACAATCATTACTTACCTCGAACCAGCTAAATCTCTAGATCATGACGCCTTTACCCCTCGAATCGGCCTCCACGCACATCGAATCTATCCAAAATCAAAATGAGGATGTCAAAATATGCTCAGAGAACAAAGCCAAAGCAAAAATAATCAATAAAGGGCACAAATCCCAAAATTACCAAAACTCGACCCCCAGGCCCATGTCTCAAAATTCAGAAATTTTTACACCAATAGATTTCTTCTCTTCCCACGAGTTCTTACATATCAAAAGTTCTCAAATCCGACCCCAAATGGTCCTTCAAATCCCCAATCAAAAGTCTAAATTTCCAAGCCCTAGTTCTTCACCTTTTGGCTTAATTTTCATGATTTACTAGGTGGAATTCACATAATAATAGAGTTCTTAGTCAAAGAATCTTACCTCAAAGTGATTCCCCTTGCATCCATCTTTAATCTCCTTAAAAAGCTCCAAAAATGACCAACAATGGAAGAAATAAACCCCACCTTCGCGGACAAAACGACCCTTAAAACATTCTGCCCAAGCCTAATTTCCTTATTTGCGAACGCGGTCAAAGCCTCGCATTCGCGAAGCACAAAAATAACTTTGACCAAAATCCTCTTACGCAAACGCGACCAGACCCTCGCGAATGCGATGCTCTACCAAGATGAAGCTTCGTAAACGCAATGGGTTAATTTCACTGAAGCTCCGCCTCTAAATTCCTTCTATGCAAACGCAACTACATGCCCGCGAACACGATGCACATTCTCGCAGCCCTTCGTGAATGCATCACTTGCCTCGCGAACGCGAAGGCTAAATTTCCACCTCCCTCAGCTGACTCTTCGCGAACGCGAAGGCAAAATGTCTGCAACTGCTGGAACTCAAAATCTGCAACTTCCTTAACTTCAAGATGATTTGATTGACTACCCAAAACTCATCTGAGGCCCCCGGGACCTCAACAAAAGGTACCAACATATCCTAAAACCTTATTCAAACTTGTACCAATCTTCAATACACCTCAAACAACATCAAATCAACCAAAATACATCGGATTCAAGCCTAAGTTTCTAAAATCTTTCGAATTCCGCTTTTGATAAAAAATCCAACCAAACCACATCCGAATGACCTGAAATTTGCACACACATTCCAAATGACGTAACGAAGCTACTGTAACTCTCGGAATTCCATTCCGACCCCTAGATCAAAATCTCACCTAACAACCGGAAATCGCCAAAATATCAACTTCGCCAATCCAAGCCTAAAACTACTCCAAACCTCCAAAACTCATTCCGATCACACTTCTAAGTCATAAATCACCTCGTGAAACTAACTAAACCATCAGAACTCACATTCGAGCCCTTTAACACATAAATTAATATCCAGTTGACTTTTCTAACTTAAACTTCCTTAAAAGAGACTAAGTATCTCAAACCTTACCAAAATCATTTCGGATTCGATCCGACCAACCCGATACCACAAAACACGGATAACAAAGCACAAAGAAGTAGAAATGGGGAGAACGGAGCGGTAACTCCTGATACGACTGGCCGAGTCGTCACACTATTACTCCCCTAAACTTATTTTGACCAGAATTTATTTAACATTATATGCTCATTTAAACTTGACCCCAATTTATAATACTATCGGTGTATACACGTGCTAATGGGTCCCACACAATTCTCTTTTATTTTATCAGATCCCTTATATTTTAAACTAAATTAAACCCATTCATTAATTATTCTTGACCCCCATTGATTCTTTTCTTTCATTCTCTCCTATCTTTTACGGTCCAAACCAAAATCCCAGTCTCCTCTCTTCGGTTCCTTCCATAAAATCACTCCAATCATAATTTTCTCTTTATTCTATTACAAAATTGGCTCTAATATAATGCAAAGAAGTATGAAATCTTTGTTTTTATTGTTTATCGTCTTCAATTTTAGTAGGGGTTACAATCTAGGTTTAATTGTATATTGTGTTGTTACAATCAAGGTCATTGCATAACCATTAGCTATTTATTCGCCACAATCCAAGACCAAAGGTTAGTAATTTTTTTGGTAGTTTAGTGTTTTATAAAAATCTGTCACTGTACAAAATTATGAGATTTTAATTTTGAAACTGAGGGTTTTGCATGTCGATTCTAATACTAAAGTTTTGATTTTTGCATGTTTACAATGATGTGTTCTTGGTTGTAAGTAAATAAACACTTTCCTAGTGTTGCCCTATTTTCGGCACAATAATTTTATTATTGGGAATTTGTCTGAATTTATTATTATTGTTTATTTGCATTCAGGTATGACCGTGTTTATATTTGTGACTTTGAGATTTTTTCATGGTGGGGTCTTAGAGGTTGAAAGTGGGAAACCAAGATATGTGGGTGGGGTAATAATTGAATATGTGGATGTTGATATTGATACTATATCTTATTTTGAGTTGGTGGACTATATTAAAGAGTTGTAGTACAACAACAGTTGCATATTTAGTGTTAAGCAACCTAATTATGGCATTATTAAAAATATAAAGAATGATCTTTCAAGAATTGCATAGTTCTTATGAAATAAAGCTATTTTAGAAGTATATGTCAAGCACATGTGTGTAGAGGAATCCACTTCAGCCTTTAATAAAGGGAGTGGGACCATTGAAGTAAGTTCTAGTCAAAATATTAAGATTGGTGAGGAACCTTTAAATGGTGCAGTAGCAACTTCACCTACACCTACTGATCCAACAACTCCTCTAGCAGATCCAGATCCAGATTCATCCTTAACTAAGAAGGAACCTAATAACTCAAATGAAGATAGTTCAAGTTATGAAGACAATGAATTTTTTGGTGATGATGTAGAGGATTATGGCAGTAATATACATGAAGAGTTCATAGAGTTTAGGGCTGAGATAAGGTCTTTCCGGAGAAGAAAAAGGAAGGAAAGAGCTCCTGCTGACCCTGATAATGTTCCATATGGTGTAGCTGGACCAGATTTGGGGTTTGATAAAACTAAAACAGGTAATAAAACTATAGAAGGTAGGAATAGGGGTGATGAACCATATTACCCAAGTTTTGATTCTTGTAGTTTTGAAATAGATGAAGATGAATGTTGGGTTGAAAATGGGGAAGAAGTTAGGGTAAATCTACCAAGAAATAGATCTTCTTCTACCAAGAAGGTGGTTTATGATTCCACAGGTAAAAGAGTTGTGTGGCAGTTGGTATGATTTTGGTAGATGTGGATGAATCTAGAGATACAGTAACCAAGTATGTTGTTCAAAGAAGAGTTCAGGTAGAAAAGTATGTGAATGAGCCAAACAGAGTCAGGGTGAGGTTCAAGGATAGTTGTTCATGGCTGTTGTATGCAAGCCTTGACACTTCAAGTAATAATTTTGTGCTTAGGAGTTATAATCTAGTTCACAAGTATAATAGGGTCACCGGAATTACTTGTGCAATTCTAAATCCTGGCTAGAGTGCTTAAAGATAAAATAGCTTAACAACCAAGATCTGCAAGGGTGTTGGACACAACAAGAAGGGTTGTCATAAGAGTGCTACAGATCCATCAGATAAAGGAACTGTTGCTGCTCTATCAAATGTAACTTCTACTACTGCAGAAGCATCAGGTTTAGGAAGAAATAAAGGCAGACCAAAGGTAATATACTATAACTAACTGTATACAATTTCTTTTAAATTCATACACTATATCTTACTATTTATTATTTTTTAGAAATCAAGAAATGTAGAAGTTATATCTGCTACAAAAAGAGGGAGAGGAAGACCTAGAAAATCAACATCTACTGCACCTAATGCCTCTACTGCTGAATTTTAAGTAATGTAACATTTGTTGTTGCTGCAACATCAACTACACCTATCGCAACATATAGTACAGGAAGGGGAAGAGGCAGATTAAACAATACAACATTTGTTGTAGCTAGTAGAGGTAAGGGAGGAGGAGGATCTAGGAATGCAACAGCTGTAACTAGTAGAGATAGGGGAAGAGGAAGAACTTGGAATGCAACTCCATCAGTACCTAATATAGCATCTGTTGCTCATCATTCACTAGCCAGTTGGTTTGAATGTTCTGCACCAAGTACGTCATCAACACCTAATGACTTTGTTGCACCTAATGCCTCTAATACTACACTAAATAGAGGAAGGGGGAAGGGTGTGAAAAATAAAAAATAATCTAAAAGGTCAAGAGTGATGGGAATGGGTGTGTTTCAAACTGAAAATATCTTCAAAACTTTGAATATAAGTGTATATTCTTTGTGATATTCAATATATTTTGTATATTTTTGATAACTTATTTAGTTATTTTTTTCTATAGCCTAACATGCCAAGTAGTAGAATAGCATCCACGCCAAGTAGTAGAAGTCAACTGGACCAAAAATGATAATAAGATCAGCTGGTGTAATTGGTGACATTAGTTTCAAACTAAGTAGTGGACTTAAGTGGAAGGGAAAACCAGCAATCACAACAAGAATGCTTCAAGAGATTAGAGGGAAACATAGAATTCAAACAAGGATTGGCGGTTCAAACAACCTAATTTAGAATAGTAGTTATGCACATCCCTAGTAGATTTGGTTGTTTTTGTTGACTCTAATATACAACAAAATAATTATTTGATACTTTTGGTTAACTGCAAGCAAACATTGTTTATCCTAAGCCAGACTTTGGTTGTTTTTTGTTGACTGCAATATGTAGTTTTTATCCTATTAGAATGATAATGTATTATTAGTTTTGAAATGCTGCCTTAGTACATTTTATGTTTTGTTAATTGATTTTGGTGGTATTTGTGGAATGTTGCAGCTATATTTCTAAGAAATTCAGCGGTGTCTTGCCATTTACACAAAACTTCAATGTGACTTATACGTAGTAGTTGAAAGAATTTGGGAATCGATCATACCAAGTGAGCAATTCATTCATAATTAACTTCCACATAGCATATACTAAATGAACTTACATACCACAATGACAGCAAAACAGAGTTATTACAACCTTAAGCGAACACTTCTACATAATTGCTACAACACAAAACAACTGCTATTACAGCTTTATTTAATCACTCTCCAAGTTGCCAACTTAGATTAGGATGTAATCAACACATAATAACAAATACAAATCACAATACACAAAATGAACTTCCTATTAAACCAACACCAGATCGTTTTCTTTTTCTCTTTTGCCCCTTCTCGTTTTCATCGTCAATCACAACAAAATTAATGTGGCACTTTTCAGACTTTCAAGCTCAACCAACTACATGTTGAGGCTGTCATAATTCACCAAATCTTCGTCCATCTCTTTAATTTTGTAGAACAATCTTGGAAGAATAAACTTCAATCTTTCGTCAACTTCATTGTCCCTGAAAAAATTTGTAACTCTTGGCCTAAAAACTTCATAAATTGAAATTAATTATATGACAATACACAAAGTTAATCAACCACAATAGATAGGTTAGAAATTAACACATATACTATAGTAGGGGAAAGACGAAAATATTCGGCCAGGATTACGCTTCGACCAAGAAGTCTAGATTTACATCAAAATTCCATGTTTGCATTGCACTTCAATATTGAGTATTGGATCTTCATCATCCATACAAAGTCTATTCAAGTTGGTATTTTTCATTTAATAATCCTAATTCCTAAAATATAAAAATTGGGAAAGAAATTTCAAACCCAAAAAATAAAGGTTATGAAATCGAATTGACTAAGGATTAGTAATTTATAGTCTATAGATTGAAACTCGCCTTTACAATTTCAGCAACACCAGAGAAATATTTTCAACAATGGCAAATAGTCCCATTAAGTTTAGAAAGAGTGATAAGATAATGGGTTCAAATAAAAGAGCTGAGTTTAATATTTGAGACCCTTTCTTATGGCTTATTTAGCATAATACGTGGCGATTGTATAACAGGAGAGCTTTTTAAATTTAGTCCTCACGTGCTTAGAAGAGGTGTAGTCACGATCTGGTTTAATTGAGCATATAATATTAAATAAATTCTGATCAAAATAAGTTCAGGGGGTAATAAAATATCCAAAAATAAAGATATGTAGTTGATAATATGGTCATAGTTTGGGATGATTTTATGCATTATTCCAAGAAATAAAAAAACTTGTAACTTTAACAGTTTAACTCCTTAATTTGTTTTCGTTCCTAGTACCGAGCATTAAGGATTTCAAAATCATATATATACCAAAAATTATTTTATTCGTCAAGATATATTACATTTCCAACCTTTTGGCAACTAAAGAGAAACTATCAGTTATGACAGCGCATAAGCAAATTAGTATAAAAATTAGCCATTTCATAAAATATTATCAATTTTAGCCATATACTATCAATATTAACTAATTATCTATTTGCAGCAAAACAAAAGTTATTTTTGTTTTCTTTCTTTTGAGCGGGTGTTGTTGGAATAGATTAGATATATCTTAAGGAGTTTGAATGTCAGTTTTGGGATGATTTAGTGGAGTCTTGAGGTAATTTGAACTGAAAATATGCAGTAGAAGATGAACATTGAAAAAGATGATATTTGTATTACAATGAGTATCATTTGTGTATCACATGTGTATTAAATATGTATCACATGTATATCCATATATACTTCTGTATGAGATACATGGATGATACATGTAGCGCAAAAGAACTTTGTAAAGTCGATTTTAACTACGAATTTTGACTTAATACTAGTTTAAATCACCTCGAATCTTCCTCAAATTTTATATATTGAATCATCTTTATGTTTTCAATGAATAGTTTCTTCTTTGTGTTTCATCATCTTTTTGCTAACCCATCCATGAAATTTTCTTTCCGTCTTGTATTTAATGTTGACAAGTTTATCTGATCATGCTTAAAATTATTGAAGGAGATCTTTGTATGTGATTTTTGGAGAGAAAGAATTCTTATTTATCTGAGTTTTTAATTTATATATGTGCCTGACGAGTTTTAGTAAATCTATTAGTAATGGCTAGATGTTGGTTCATTTAAGCTTATTTTGTATATTTCCGTAAGATTGCCATTTATGGACGTCTACTTCAATTTGTGTAGCGTTATTTGTCAACAACTCTTTCTTATCGATAATCTTACATTGATTTTAGCAATTCGTGTTTAATTTAATATATTAATTATGACATTTCTCGGCAAATTAATTTATTTTTAAGAATTTAATTATTATTTGACATATTAATTATTAAATTCAATTAGTACCAATTTGCTTTACAATTGAATCTTCTTAGATATTTTATTTTAAAAATATTATTGCACAATTTAATTGAGCCAACTAAGCTATGTTAAGTTGACTCAATCGAGGTCGAGCTTTGACTAATCGACGTCAAATTTGACCAAGAATCGAGATAACTCAGTTCGTGTCTTTTCAATAACAGTCGAGCAGAGTTAACATACGAGTGAGCCGAAGCTAACTTAGCTCGCTGCATATGCCTACTTCTAAACTCTAGTGGCAAAGGACCAAATATATCCTTATATTTTTAAAAATGGTTTAAAAATATTCACTATTATGCTGTTGGGCTATATATGCATTGTCATCACCGTCACCAGACTAAGATCCATTTCTTTTTTATCCGATTCATTTAAAAGAAACCCACCACCCGACCTAAATTACACCCCACTTAAAATACAATTGAATGTAAAAAAGAAGACGCATTTTACCTTCCCCTCCGTTGAAAAGAAAGAAGCCCTGTCCTTTATGGGGTTCAATGCGCTGAAATATGTAGCCTTGTTTAAATTGTGTTCTAGAGTATTTTAGTTATAGTTCTGAACGATTTGTGTTGGTTTCAGTGAGATGAAAAAAGAGTTAATAGGTAAAACAAAGAAGATACAAAATTATGTCCTGTGTGATTTAGTTTTGGTAAATTATGTAAGTGAGGGCTTCTTTCTTTTTCAACGTAGTAAGGTAAAATGGGTGTCTCTTTTTTTTTTACATTAAGTTGTATTTTAAGTGGGGTGCAATTTGGGTTGGGTGGTGGGATTCTTTTAAATGAATCGGGTTAAAAAAAGAAATGAGACATTTAATCTGGTGTTGTCATGTGGTACTTCAAACAAAATAAGTGTATTTTTGTTTTAAAGTATTACGGCAGACATGGGCGGAGGTAGAAAGCTATCAGCGGGTTCGATTGAAACCAATAACTTTGATTCGAACCCTGTATTTGTCTTAAAAAATTTATTAAATATATATAAATTATTAATTTAGAACCAATAACTTTTAACTAATAGAATCTCGAACCCATTAGCTTGAAATCCTGGCTTCGCCTCTGACAGTAGACATATATAGTCCAAATGTAATGACCCGACTGGTCGTGCTTTCTAGAACCCTTTTCCCCTAAATAAGACTTTTCGCACTTGTTTTTACTGATTTATGACTTGCGGGGATAGTTGGTTCAGGATTTGGAAGAGTTTGGGTTGAAATCGGAACGCTTGGTTCCTTAAGGTTGGTCTGAAAGGCCAAATTTGACTTCGGTCAATATTTTGAGTAAACGGGCTCGAAATCAGGATTTGACGGTTCCAATAGATTCGTATGATGATTTCAGACTTGGGTATATGCCCGGGTTGGATTTTGGATGACCTGGGAGCGTTTTGGCGCCTAATAGTGAAAGTTGGTTCTTGAAAGTTTTTAGAAGTTCTTTAAATTTGGTTTAGAGTGGGTTTTGGTGATATCGAGGTCCAAAAAGAATTTCGAGACCGAGAATAGATCTCTAATATCATTTAAGACTTGCACGTAAAAATTTATATCATTCCGAGTAGTATAAGTACGTTTCGGCGCATTGAAAGTACATTGAAGAACTTGAAGTTCATAAGTTTGATTCAATTAGTTTTAGGATATGATTCTTAGTTTTAATGTTGTTTCAAGCGTTCCGAGGGTTTGAGCGAGTCCATTTTATGATTCCAAACTTGTTAGTGTATTCGGTCGGGGCCTTGGGGGCACCGAGCATCAATTGGGCGAGGCTCGGACTAAGTTGAAAAACTAAGCAAGAGCTGAAGCTCCAGATGCTGTCATAACAGCAGCTGTGGTTGGTCAGTCACAAGTGCGAGCTTGCAAGTGGGGAGAAGAGCCCAGGTTCCACAGATGCGACTCTTTTCCGCAGAAGTGGACCGCAAAAGCGGTTATCCATCCGCAAGTGCGGCCCCATCCGGCCCAGCCCAACTTCCGCATAAGCGGACCCTCGTTCACAGAAGCGAGACCGCGGGTGCAATAATCGCTGGGGTAGTGAGTCCATTTAATACGGGACTTAAGCCATTTTCATATATTTTCTCACTCTTTGGGTGATTATTGAAGTTTTTTCAGAAGAATTTCCACCTAGCTTTTGGAGGTAAGTAATTCCTATCTATTGTGAGTTCAATACATAAATTTTGGGTAGATTCCAACAAGAAAATTGGTAGAAATCATGGGTTGGATGAAAAATATAGGGTTTGACAAGAATGAGATTTTTACCACGAAATTGACCATGAAACTTAGGGATAATCATATATATATTTATGTTCCTTAGGTTATAGTAACAACTTGCTTTGAAATTTTTTAGAATCTGGGCACGTGGACTTGGGGGTGAATTTTAGGAATCTTGCCCTTGGGGTTGAGTAATCACTTAAATAGCTAGAATATGAACTTTTAAACCTATAATGATTGGTTTTTACACTATTTGAATAGTTTTGGATTGTTCGGCTCCGATTTGAGGGTTAGAGATTCTTGAGTTTGGAAGTAGGCTTTGAACTTTAAAGTACGGTAAGTATCTTTTCTAACCTTGTAAGAGGGAAATTTTCCAAGGTGAACTTAATTAATATGTGGCTATTTGTGGGAGCTACGTACACATGAAGTGACGAGATTCCGTACATAACTACTATACATGTTATGTTCGGATAGCTTTAGGTTTACACCATGTTTTGTAGATACCATTATTTGATTATATGTGCTAACTGTAATGAAAGGAATTAAGTTTAGGATTTCTAAGGATTTAAAGGCTTGAAGTTGAATTGTATTCATTTTAAGAAAAAATCAAGAAAGAGTTATGATTTAAATGATAAAATTTGGCTTGACCGCATCGCACGTATGATTCACGAGCGGGGTTATATTTTGACCACGTCACATGTATGATTCGAAAGCGGGGAGAATAGATGCATCTATGATTCGCGTCGTTCAATCCTCGACAGTGCACAGTTTACGTTTATGCTGGATCGGTCCGAACTTGCTCGATGGTATCTGTATGTGATAATGGAATTGGAACTCTTTATAGTTCGTATGATTATTTGCTTGAAATTTCACTTGTTTTAAATAAATAAAGTGCCTTGACTTCTTAAATATGATAGAAGGATTTTTTCAGTTATTATTCCTGTTTGAGCTTGTTGTTATCTACATACATTATGATTTAAGAATTGAAACTTCCTATTATTATATTGTTGGACCTTGTAAGTATCGGAGTCGTCCCCTTGTCACTACTTCTTCGAAGTTAGACGAGATACTTACTGAGTACATATTTTTATGTACTCACGCTACATTTCTGTACTTGATTGTATAGGATTTGAGGCAGGTGCATCTGGCTATTAGTCCGGCGCGTAGACTCAATTCCTCAGCTTGAGGCTTCCTGGTGAGCTATCCTTTTGAGCCGTTCTGCAGCAGCTGGAGTCTCTCTTATGTCTTTATTTTCTTGTCTATTCCTTTCCAGATAGTAGGATAGTAGAATTTTGTATATTCTACTAGATTGTCCACATACTTGTTACACCAGGTCTTGGCATACATACTAGTAGACTTATGATTTTGGTTTACTTACATGATTACGATTCATATTTATTGCTTCAAGTTATTTATTATTAAATTTAAAAATCCTAAATTTTTATCAAGTAAGGAGAAGTCATTACTTGCTAATTATTTAAATGGGAATTCACTAGTTGATTAGTGTTGGCTTTTCTAACAACGGTGTTGGGCGCCATCATGGCCTAATATAGAATTTGGGTCGTGACAATATGGTATCAGCGCACTAGGTTCACATAGGTCTCACAAGTTATGGGCATTCCTGGTAGAGTCTTGCGGATCGGTACAGAGACGTCTCTACTCATCTTCGAGAGACTATAGTGTGTTAGGAAACTACTCTTTATTCATCTCTTATCATGCAATTGACGGTATACTAAATTTTTTTCTTCTATTCTCTCACAGATGGTGAGGACGCATACGACAGATGTTACAGACCCGGGAGGAGCTGCTCCCCCTATTGCTAGACGGCGAGGCAGAGGCCGAGGGAGGGCACTGTCCCGAGCTAGGGGAGGAGGGCTTCCTAAAGCTGCCCCGGTAATGAATTCGGAATAGATTGGTCCTCAACGGTTAATCAGTTGTCAAATACGATTCCCTACTATAAGTAGATGTGTACCTTATTTAAGGCTCACCTATTATATAAAGGGGGATCCCATTCATTTGTAAAGACATGATTCATTGCTAAGAAAATATACTTCATTACTATTTTGCTATTTCACGTACTGTTTATCAGAGTTGTGTTGTCATTTGCTATCCTATTATCACACCTCGAGACTACCACAGGTCGAGGTTGAGATTTGACTTGCGTATTGGTTTGATTTATTTTATTCCTTAATTTATCTATTTAATTCCTTGTTTATCAATTGGTATTACATTAAATTACATATCGTTAAAACCATAATATAAATTTAATTGTTGCTCAAATTTCAGAGTAAATACGTGAATATGAGAACATTGTGCACTGAGTTGCTACATGAGGTTTATCACTTAAATCGGCTAGATTAATGGAATACCAAAACATTGATTTGCTTGCCTTTCTGTTGCATTGACGTTTGGCTCGGTGGTGGTGGAAATATGGTCGTGTAAGTCAAGTATTGTAAAAGAGCGTTTTATGTTTTACAGAGAAGCCCAGGTTCCGCAGATGCGGCTCTTTTTCCGCAGAAGTAGACCGCAGAAGAGGTTGTCCCCCCAGCCGGCCCGGCCCAGCTTTCGCAAAAGCGGACCCTCGTCCACAGAAGCGAGACCGCAGGTGCAAAAATTGCTGGGGTAGTGAGTCCATTTAATACTGGACTTAAGCCATTTTCATTCATTTTCTCACTCTTTGGGTGATTATTGAAGCTTTTTCACAAGGATTTCCACCTAGCTTTTGGATGCAAGTAATTCCTACCTATTGTGAGTTCAATACATAAATTTTGGGTAGATTCTAACATGAAAATTAGTACAAATCATGGGTTTAATGAAAAATATAGGGTTTGACAAGAATGAGATTTTTACCGCGAAATTGACCATGAAACTTAGGGATCATATATTTATGTTCCTTAGGTTATGGGTAACAACTTCCTTTAAAATTTTCCAGAATCCGGGCACGTGGGCCTGGGGGTGAATTTTAGGAATCTTGCTCCTTTGATTGATTAATCACTTAAATAGTTAGAATATGAACTTTTAAACCTATAATGATTGATTTTTACACTATTTGAATAGTTTTGGATTGTTCTGCTCCGATTTAAGGGTACGAGCGCATTCTTGAGTTTGGAAGTAGGCTTTGAGCTTTGAAGTAAGGTAAGTCTCTTTTCTAACCTTGTAAGAGAGAAATTTTCCAAGGTGAACTTAATTAATATGTGGGGGCTACGCACACACGAAGTGACGATATTCCGTACATAACTATTATCCCTGTTTTATCCGAGTAGCTTTAGGTTTACACTATGCTTTGTGGACACCATTATTTGATTATATGTGCTAATTGTAACGAAAGGAATAAGGTGTAGGATTTCTAAGGATTTAAAGGCTTCAAATTGAATTATCTTCATTTTAAAAAGAAAATCAAGAAAGTTTTATGATTTAAATGATAAAATTTTGCTTGACCGCGTCGCACGTATGATTCACGAGCGGGGGTTATCATTTGGCAGTTCTCAGAGAGACGGTACTACAGGGTGGTGCCAAAGAGGTTTCTATTGGCGAGGATGGTGTTCTGCGACTCCAGGGTTACCTATGTGTTCCTAATGACGATGGCTCGAGGGAAAGGATTCTATAGGAGGTGCATAGCTCCCGGTATTCTATTCATCCAGGTGCTACAAAGATGTATCATTACTTGAGACAACATTATTGGTGGTGACGGATGAAGAAAGACATAGTGGAGTATGTATCTAGGTGCCTAAATTACTAGCAGGTCAAGTATGAGCACCAGAGGGTAGGTAGCCTACTCCAGCAGATGACTGTACCTGAGTGGAAATGAGAGCGCATTGCTATGGACTTTGTAGTTGGATTGCCGCGGACCTTGCGGAAGTTTGATGCAGTTTGGGTCATTGCCAACAGGTTGACCAAGTCGGCACACTTCAGTCCGGTTGCGACTACCTATGCTTCAGAGAATTTGGCCCAGATTTATATTTGGGAGGTAGTTCGGTTGCACTGTGTTCCTATTTCCATCATATCAGATAGAGGCCCTCGGTTCACTTCTCATTTCTGGAGAGCCGCATAGAGTGAGTTGGGGACCTGTGTAAAGCTCAGCACAACATTTCACCCTCACATCGATGGGCAGTCGGAGCGGACAGTTCAGATATTGGAGGATATGCTGAGAGCATGTGTGATTGACTATGGAGGATAGTAGGAGAAATTCTCGCCTTTGACCGAGTTTGCTTACAACAAGTCCAATATCGAGATGGCTCCATTTGAGGCTTTATATGGTCGGCGATGTCATTCCCCTATCGGGTGGTTTGGGCCTGGGGAGGCTAAGTTATATGGTACTGATTTAGTAAGGGATGCCTTGGAAAAGTTAAAGTTGATCTAGGAGAGACTTCGTATAGCACAATCCAGACAAAAGAGTTACGCAGATCAAAAGGCACATGATGTATCATTTATGGTCGATGAGAAGGTTCTCTTGAAAGTCTCGCCGACGAAGGGTATTATGAGATATGGGAAGAAGGGAAAATTGAGCCCCAGGTTTACAGGTCCATTTGTGGTGTTAAGTCGAGTTGGGGAGGTTGCTTATAAGCTTGCCTTACCTCCCAACCTCTCTGGGGTTCATCCAATTTTTCACGTGTCTATGCTTCAGAGGTATCACACCGACTTGTCTCATATGTTAGACTTCAGTACTATTCAGCTACATGAGAGCTTGGTATGAGGAGGAGCTGTCGACGCCCCCTTTTTCCCTAAAGAGCGAAATCGGGTTCACGACATTTGGGAGGACAACTCTTTTTCCACTTTGGGAATTGTGTTTTGAGAGTTTGGAGAGTCGCCACCTAATGATTATAGTGCATTAGGACACTTTAAAAGAAATAAAGATAGAAAACCAAAGATCGGGTAAGTGCTTGAAATTATCTCGAGGGGAAGGTGTTAGGCACCCCTCAAGATCCACTAGTGTGGTTCCCAGCCATGCTACAATTGTGACTTTAAATGGAAGTAAATAAATAAACAAACAAGCATTGCAAACATTGGAAATGGTTACAAATAAGAATGTGAAAAGGATTTAGAGGTGCTGAAATTTGGAAGGAAATAGTTTTTGTGATTAAAGAAGAGATACAAGTAAAGGAAAGGGGTTAAATAATTGGTACAAGTAACTTGAAAGAAATACAAGGAACGGAATTTGAAGACTGGACAACTTTTAAAAATTCTAAAAAATTATTAAACTAATAAAGGGGAAAAGGGGGGTCCTAGGTTTATACATCACATGGATCATTCTCACAACACCGACACCTGATTGTGCATATAGTGTTATTGTGTAATCATCATCTCCATGTCTACCCTTCCCACCCCGTTAAAGTATTGGAGCGCAGAATGGTATCATTTGCCTATTGCATGCTACTACCCGTCCCAAACTATCAGTCCCGGGGTATTAGGACTTCTAATCCTAAAAGGGGAGGAAAGGGATGGGGCCTTTAAGGAGTTTAAAGGACAAAAATTCTAATCGACATTCAAAAAAGGCAAGTAACAAGTAGGGGGAATGAACAAACAAGCAGGCAAGGCTCACATAAACCACATAAATCAGATAACATATAGTTTGGTATGCCTTTACACATACTGGTTTGGT
>MU679970.1:0-10262 GCA_026770625.1 Nicotiana glauca | reverse complement strand
AGAACTTAGAACTAGGAATAAGTGCAAAGTGAGAGAGGGATTAGGGAACCATAGCAAATGGTAGTCATGCCCAGCCGAGGGTGTAGACTGGCACACCCCTGACCAGTTGCTTGGTCCAAACAAATTAAGAGCAGACCTTAGAGGTCAGACCTGAGTTTGGATAGTGATCAGGACACCACCAGACTTGAGTCAAGGCTCAGCACATAAAGGGGAAAGGGGAGTGGGAGTTGGTTTGAGTAAGAGTTCAAAAGAACTTAGTTCAAAGTCATGGGCAACAATAATATGATGCTGCCATTNATAAGCAAAGGAAAGTTCTAGCTCAGTTTATAGACTCAGCATGAGTTTGAGAGAGCCCGGGGTCCTAAATAGAACCCTAGTCCCAACACAGAACGCAAAACTCGCAAAAACCCCAAACCCTAGGGTTTCAATTCGAGTAGGATACAAAAAGGAGAAGGCAAATCATTGAAACAGACTCAAGGTCTATTTTAGAGCACACAGTTACAATAGCAAGTTCGAAGCAACATAGTGAAAAAATCATAAAGGACGGGTTTAAGAAAAGCTCAGAACTCAAGCAAGTTCAGTAGAGAAAAGAGGTGACATAGAACTTAGGAACAATAGATGAAATAGGTTTAGAACTCAAAAACAGGTCCGGTAAAGGCAAACAAGACTCAGTAAGAAAATAGTAAAGGAACAAATAAGATAGACATGTAAACATGCTGTAGAAACCAGTAGAAGAAATAACAGAGCACAGATAGAAGCACATGCGTAATAACAGCAAATAGGAGAAGACATGCGAGGAAAGGATACAAGACATAAGCGAAAACTCATAAACATGGCATAAACAGGCAGATTCGCACAAAGAAAGAAGAAAAAGAAGAAACGAAAATCGTTTTTAAGATTTTGAAATACCTAAATTGAAACAAACAAGTTTTGGAAAGAAAATTAGGGAATAGCTTTAAAACCTCGAGTATAACACAGATCTAAGAAAATAAAGGAAGAAGGAACCTTGAACAAGCTTTTAGGGTTTCTCAGAAACCCTAGCAATGAGAAGGCATGGAAAGGATATGGTCTCGAACAGGTCTGAACCATAGCTAGGCCTTTTACAGCTTGAACACGTCGGAATGGAGCCGGAGAGGCCACAGGACCTCAGATCTGCGGATGATCTGAACAAGCATCATTGAGGTCAGACCTCAAAACCTTGAACAACCAAGGCCTGGGGATTAAAGCAGGTGAGCACAGGCTGTCCATGGCCTGAGAAGCCATGGACTCCGCTGAGATTGATCGGAGAAGACGAGAGAGATGATTAGGGTTTCGAGGGCTTGAGAGCATTTGAGAGAAGGGGAGGGTTTGAAGGCGGCGGTCGAAGGGGAAATGAGGGTTAGGGTTAGGTCATGTAGAGTTAAAAAGGAAAGAACGAATGAGGGCCGTTGATCATTTAAGATTTAAAAATACAAACGGACGGGTTTGTTAATTGGGTCAGGGGTCGGGTAAAAAAATTGAATTGGGTCGTCTATTTAGGGCCTGATTTGGGGTCAATTGGGTTTAAGATTAAAACGAAATTGAGGCTATAATTGAAATGAAATGTGGCCAAAATTGAAATAGCCAATTTTCCCCCCTGTTATTTTATAAAAATAGTAAAAAATGATTTTAAAAGAAATTGAAGATGCTGAAATAATTAATAATACGTATGTATCAATTAAAAAATATTAGAAATAATTTTACAATTATAAACACTATTAATCGTAGAATAGGCTATAATTGCATTTATACGCAATTAGCTTTTAAAAATAACGAGCAATTTTATAAAAATGTACAAAAATCACCTTAACTATATTTTGGTGTAAATATGAGAATAAANGTGGCCTCCGACGTTGCGTATCATTGGGGTAGCATTGCTAAACAGCAGCTGTCATAGTTATGCATGATTTAACAAATATAACATAAGTAGAAAATAGTTTTGTTTAAATGAACCAACGACTGCGACATGGTTCAAAACATTGCAACCTCTCTTGCTCCGGAATTTTGAGGGTCCTCCTCAAAATTCTGCCCCAGTTTACTAGGTTGGCACTTCTGACGGCTGCGCTGAATGGCTGAAGAATCAACTTTGGAATTTTGAGGGTACTCCTCAAAATTCTGCCCCAGTTTACTGAGGTGACATCCCTAGTGATGAGTGGCTGAAGACTAGCTTCGGAATTTTGAGGGTCCTCCTCAAAATTCTGCCCCAGTTCCAATAATAGGGGGAAATTAGATTTTTATTAAATTATGACCGAACCCATAGGGCTGCCTATGTATCCCCTCTTAAACGGGAATCAGGTCAGGCGTAGTTCAAATTACATCATAAAGAAATCATAGATGGTTACACATAGTATCGTTTCATTGCATCTGAGTTGATTGGCTTCGGCCAGACTTTTCCGTCCATTTCTGCAAGAATAAGGGCTCATCCAGTTAGAAACCAGTGAACCATGTACGGACCTTGCCAGTTGGGAGAGAATTTCCCCTTGGCTTTATCTTGATGTGGGAATATCTTCTTCAACACCAGCTGCCCCGACGTAAACTTCCTTGGATTGACTCTTTTGTTGAAGGCTCTGGACATTCTGTTCTAATACAACTGACTGTGGCAAACTGCATTCATTCTTTTCCCATCTATAAGGGCTAACTTCTCGTAGCGACCTTTTACCCATTCTGCGTCGTCCAACTCTGCTTCTTGTATGATCCTTAGGGAGGGAATCTCTACCTCAGCGGGAATGACCGCCTCTGTACCATAAACTAGCATGTAGGGAGTTGCCCCGGTTGATGTGCGGACCGTGGTGCGATATCCCAGCAAAGAAAATGATAACTTCTCATGCCATTGTTTGTGACTTTCAATCATCTTCCTTAGTATCTTCTTGATGTTCTTGTTGGCTGCCTCTACAGCTCCATTCATCTGAGGCCTGTAGGCTGTAGAGTTCTTGTGCTTGATATTGAATGCCTCACACATTGCCTTCATCAGATCGATATTGAGGTTTGAACCATTATCAGTGATGATTGATTCTGGAACCCCGAACCGGCAAACAATACGGTCACAGACGAAATCTACCACAACTTTCTTAGTTACTACCCTGTATGATGCTGATTCAACCCATTTGGTAAAATAATCAATTGCCACCAGGATAAATCGGTGCCCGTTTGATGCGGCAGGCTTAATAGGTTTGATAACATCCATTCCCCAAGCGACAAATGACCATGGTGAGCTAGTTGCAGTAAGCTCGTTTGGAGGCACCTTTATCATGTCTGCATGTATCTGACAGCGATGGCACTTGCAAATGTACTGAATACAGTCTGTTTCCATAGTCATCCAAAAATAACCTGCTCGGAGTATCTTCTTTGCTAAGACAAAACCATTCATGTGTGGCCCGTATGTCCCTGCGTGCACTTCGTCCAATAGTCTGGTTGCTTTTTTTGCTTCGACACACCTTAACAAACCCAAATCAGGAGTCCTTCTATATAGGATTCCTCCGCTGTGAAAGAAATTGTTGGATAACCTTCGAAGCGCGCGTTTCTGAGTGGCGTTGGCAAGTTCTGGATACTTCCCTGTTGTCAAGTACCTTCTGATGTCGTGGAACCATGGCTTTCCGTTCGCTTCTTCCTCAACGTGCTGGCTGATCATAGATCCTTACTGGGATGGGTCAATGTAATTCGTATCTGGATGCTGGATCATGGATGATAAAGTGGCTAATGAATCAGCAAACTCATTCTGGACCCTGGGGACATGTTGGAATTCCGTCTTTGTGAATCTTTTCCTTAACTCCTGTATGTGATGCAAATAGGGGAGTATCTTGGAGTTTTTGGTGGCCCATTCTTCTCGAACTTGATGTATGAGCAGGTCTGAGTCCCCGATCACTAGTAATTCTTGAATGTTCATGTCAATGGCCATCTTGAGTCCCAGGATGCAAGCTTCATATTCAGCCATGTTGTTTGTGCAAGGGAACCTGAGCTTGGCAGATATCGGGGTAATGTTGGCCGGTTTCTTATACCAGGACTGCTCCTATGCCAACTCCTTTAAAATTTGCAGCTCCGTCGAAAAACAACCTCCAACCATCATAGGATTCTGCAATATCCTCTCCTACAAAGGACACCTCTTCATCAGGAAAATACGTTTTTAGGGGTTCGTATTCTCCGCCAATAGGATTCTCGGCAAGGTGATCTGCTATGACTTGACCCTTAATCACTTTCTGAGTCACGTAAACAATGTCGAATTCACTCAACAAGATTTGCCACTTGGCGAGCTTGCCAGTGGGCATGGGCTTCTGGAAAATATATTTTAGCGGGTCCATCCTGGATATGAGATAGGTAGTGTAGGCACAGAAATAATGCCTAAATTTCTGAGCTACCCAAGTCAGAGCACAACAGGTGCGCTCTAATAGAGAATACCGAGCCTCGTACGAGGTGAACTTCTTACTGAGATAATATATGGCTTGCTCCTTTCTCCCCGTTTCATCATGTTGTCCTAGGACACAACCGAATGCTCCATCCAATACTGCAAGGTAAAGTAATAGAGGTCTTCCTGGCTCGGGAGGAACCAAGACTGGCGGCGTTGACAAGTACTCCTTGATTCTGTCAAAGGCTTTCTAACAATCGTCGGTCCACCTAGTAGCAGTGTCCTTCTTTAGCATTTTAAAGATGGGTTCACAAATGACTGTGGACTGGGCTATGGACCGGCTGATATAGTTGAGTCTCCCCAGGAAACTCATCACATCCTTCTTGTTCTTTGGCGGTGGCAATTCTTGAATGGCTTTAACTTTTGATGGGTCCAATTCTATCCCTCGACGACTCACGATCAAACCCAGTATTTTTTCGGCAGGAACCCCGAATGCACATTTGGCGGGATTCAGTTTCAAGTTGTACCTTCTCAGTCTGTTGAAGAATTTTCTCAAATCTTCCATATGATCAACTACTTTCTTGGATTTGACGATGACATCGTCCGTATATACCTCGATCTCCTTGTGTATCATGTCGTGAAAGATAGTAGTCATGGCTCTCATATAGGTGGCGCCAGCATTCTTCAACCCAAATGGCATCATTTTGTAGCAATACATTCCCCTTGGCGTGATGAAAGTCGTTTTCTCTGCATCCTCCTTATCCATCCATATCTGATGATACCCAGCAAAACAATCAACAAAAGACTGCAACTCATGCCTGGCGCAATTGTCGATAAGAATGTGTATGTTTGGCAAGGGAAAGTCATCTTTGGGACTGGCCCGGTTGAGATCCCGGTAGTCGACACAGATTCTGACCTTCCCATTCTTCTTTGGTACTGGCACGATGTTGGCTAACCATGTTGGATATTCTACTACCCTGAGAACCTTGGCTTTGACCTGCTTAGTGACCTCTTCTTTAATTTTCAAACTTATATCGGGTTTGAACTTTCTGAGCTTCTGCTTTACTGGCGGACAAGCTGGATCTGTTGGCAGTTTGTGAGCTACGATGGACGTGCTGAGGCCAGTCATATCATCATACGACCAGGCAAATATGCCCTCATATTCTTTTTAAAATCCCGTATATTCTTCCTTTTCTAATGGCGACAAGTGAACACTGATACGAGTTTCTCTGACATTCTCTGCATCTCCCAAATTAATGACCTCAGTTTCTTCCAGGTTGGACTTAGGTCTATTCTCAAAATTCTCAACTTCTCTAACGACCTCTTCGGGTATCTCGTCTTTTTCTGAGTCTATTTCCTTTTGTTGCATTGTTTCGTTGCAAGTCACAGTCGTTGGTTCATCGTGAAGATAAATTGTAGTGATGCTGTATAAAATAGAGTAAATGATAGAGAAAATAATAAGCAAGATATATATGATAAACTGAAATGCTTTGATTGAATCCATAATTGTTCGAAACATCAAAGCTCTTTTTGAAATAAAGACAATGCGGAAAGAAAATCAACTAGTAAAGTAAGCTAAAATGAGATGCATGGTGCTTTTGTTTAGCCTTGCTACCCCGAAGCTTTCCGGGCCCTGGCAGTCCTAATTGACCAATTGCTGAGGCGGTCTCCTTTCCTTGCGGATTGTATGGAAGGGCCTTCCTCCCCCTCCTCCTTAAAAAGAACACAACAGTCCATATCATCATCCTCTAGGAACAAATTCTTCATGGCTGCCAATGTCTCATCTTCTTCGGACCCGTATATAGTATCTGTCGGCTAGAAGGTTTGATCCAGGCTAGGTATCGGAAACTCCAACGGATAGTAGGGTCCGCGCCATGGTGGCGACCAATTTTGGAATTCCTTCCAAGTATAATCATACCCTAAGCCAAAGGTAGTGCCATGCTTCTTCAGTTTGATGGGCTTAGTGATCCCCTGAAGATTTTTACCGAGGCCCTCTCCAGGCTCGTACCCATACCAATTTAGGATGCTTTCAATCTTGTTGTCCCACCACTTGTCTTTGTCTAAAGCGTTGACCCTTTCGATGCGGTGGTATGTCTCTTTGCCTATTCTCCTTCTGCCTCCGATCATTGGGATGGTCTGGTGACTGTATATGGGAGTACTACCGTCGCCATAAATGATCACTTCCTGGTGATTCCATTCGAACTTTACTGCCTGATGTAAGGTTGATGCTACGGCTCCAGCAGCGTGGATCCAGGGGCGTCCTAACAGTAGGTTGTAGGATGCCGGGACATCTATTACTTGGAAGTCAACGTCGAACCACGTTGGTCCCATTTGCAAGTACAGGCTGATTTCTCCAATAGTAGACCTCTAGGACCCATCGAAGGCTTTGACATTGATAGCCCCGTCTTTGATCTCGCTCAGGCCTTTTCCCAAAGTTTTGAGAGTTACAAGTGGGCATATGTTGAGGCTGGATCCTCCATCGATCAGGACTCTGGTGATGAAATAATCTTCACATTGCACAGTGATGTGCAGTGCCTTGTTATGACCCAAACCCTCTGGT
This sequence comes from Nicotiana glauca, assembly GCA_026770625.1. Taxonomy (NCBI): domain Eukaryota; kingdom Viridiplantae; phylum Streptophyta; class Magnoliopsida; order Solanales; family Solanaceae; genus Nicotiana; species Nicotiana glauca. Next base: position 3,345 of record MU679970.1, on the reverse strand, counting down.
GGCAATTCGTCTTCGTGCAAGGTTATTTTGTGGCTTTCCAGCACTTGCCCCACCATATTCGCCATCTCTCCTCCAGTTATATTGCCGCACACATAGGCTTCGCTCAGTATCTTCATTAAGGAATTCTTGTGAGCATGTGAACTTTGTAGAAGAGCCAGGATAGATATTTGTGCTGGTGTTTTGTTCAACTGTTCAGCGACCGAGTATTCCTTAGCCTGTATTTTCCTCCAAAGATCGTCGAGCCCATTTTTAATAGGACGTCCCGCGGCTTGCTTATCGGACTCAGCTAGGTGCTCTGGGGTGTAGACCCTCCCTGTTCTAGTCATTCCTTGTGCGGCAATCGTTTCTCGTGTCTTTGTCTTTCCTTTCCTCCTAGCTTCGGCAGTGTAATCCCATGGTATGGCATTTGAGTGGAATGGTGTCATGTCAGTCATTGCCACCGGAATAGGCACCCTTGGTGGCAACACAGCAACTTCAAAGGGTGTAGGTGCCTTTGGAACCCCAAACTCAACTTCGATCGGCCCAGACGCCTTTGCAGAAGGAGGCGCTTCAAATTCAAGTGGTACAGACATATTTACTTCGTCATCCTTGGAGGGCTGATTCTGCACAACAATTGGGTTAAGGGTAACTGCTGGCTTCTTTGGTTCATCCCCTTCAGCAATCAAACCTATCGACCATTTGGGGTCCCAATCGTCCTCGATCTCAATCATATGAATGTCTCCACCTTTGTGGTCAGGCAGGGGGTTGTTACGAATATTAGGAGCAGGCTTCTTTGCTACGATGACCTTGTTGTCGATCAGAGTCTGAATCTTGTCTTTCAAGGAACGGCATTCGTCAAGGGTGTGCCCCTTCATGCCGGAGTGATACGCACAGGTCTTGTTGGGGTTGATCCACTGGGAGGGATTTTCTGGTGTTTTGGCTGGGATAGGAGTGACATAACCGGCAACTTTGAGTCTCTCATATAATTGGTCGATTGGCTCAGCGATGGCTGTGTACTGCTTGGGAAGTTTTTGGTCGAAATTTGGTCTGGGCCTTGGGACATTTTGGCGGGTAGGTGGCGATTGGTAGCGAGTGGTTTGATGTTATAAGCTTGGTAAACAGGTGCTGATTGAGAGTATCTGGGTGAAGTGGGTTGATATGTGAGAGGTGGAGTAGATTGGTAAACGGGAGGTGGATAGGAGGGTGCGAGTGCTTGGTAATTTGGGATAGGCTGATATGTAAGTGGAGGTGATGGGTAGGTGTGGTATTTTGGTGGTGATTTGGCTCCCTGTGCGATCATCACGGCACTTACATCTTTCTTCTTGGACACGCCACCAGTTTGTAAAGCTTTATTGGTGGCTTGCAATGCTGCAAGATTTGTTACCATACCGTTCTTGATGCCCTCCTCGATTCTTTCTCCGACTTTGATGATATCAGAGAACTTTTGACCCTCGATCAGCATCAATCTTTCATAATATTGGGGATATTGAGCCCGGATGAAGAACCTATTCATTTGTTCTTCTTTCAGGGCTGGCCTAACCTTCGCAGCTTCTGACCTCCAATGAGTAGCATACTCGCGGAATGTCTCGGTGGGCTTCTTCTTCAAGTTTTGTATGTAGAACACATCCAATGCGTTATCCGTATTGAAACGGAACCTGTCCATGAAGTCCGTTGCCATACCTACCCAATTTGTCCATTTCTTGGGGTCCTAACTGATGTACCAGGACAGTGCATCTCCTTTCAAACTCCTCATGAAGATCGACATGCGGATTTTCTCATCTCTTCCAACCCCTACTAACTTGTCATAATACGTCCTCAGGTGAACCCTGGGATCTCCGGATCCATCAAACATTTCGAACTTGGGAGGTTTGTACCCCTCCGGAAATTCAACATCTGGTTGAATGCATAAGTCTTCATAGTTCAGCCCCTCAATACCTTTGCTACCTTCGACACCCTGGACCCAACTAGTTAACTTCTTGAGCTCAGCTGCTAAGTTCCTGATGAGGGAGTCTTTGTCATCAGACTCCGGTGCATTTAAGATCGGTTGGGTGTAGTGAGGTATGGTATCCACAAAGATAGGAGGGTTATGGATGTGGTTGTTTGTGGTATTTGGTGGCTCGGAAAATGGAGCATTATAGCAGGTTTGAGCGTGGATAGTTGTATATATGGTTGTGGGGTGTTTTGTGGAGGTGCGGGGTTTTGGGTGTTGACATCAGGAGCAGCAAGAGAGAATGATAGGCTTGCCAAGTTTCGAACTTGGTCCAACTCTTCCTGGAATTTCAGCAATTTCTGCTCAAGATAAGCAGCAGTTCCCTTAGCAATTGGGGTACCCTGAGAAGTTTCTTCCCTTTCAATCTCCTTTCTAGCACTTGTGTTTTCCATTCTTCCTTTGCTCTTGTTCCGGACAGGACTCGGAGGAGGAGGAGGTGGAGGGCCCTTGGACCTTGTAGAATATGTTGATGGTGCCAGAATGCGCGAACTAACCTTTGGGGAGGGAAATAAAAATAAAAGGAAAGAAAAAAAACAAAAAGGTAACAAGTAAGTGCGGGTTCTGAGGAAAAAGTGTTGCAGTATTTAAACACATTGCACGGGGATATAAATTGCGTCCTAATTTGGGTGCCTCANTCTAAATAACAGAAAGTAAATGTCACTAGTGGCCTTTGGCCTTATTACATTGTTAAAGCAAAATAAAGGATTCCTAACTACTTGGTCCTAGAAGGACCTTCCCCAGATTTGGCAGTCTTGTCTCCCTCGAATAACTCGTGTAGTCCTAGCAGCAAATATGCTCAGTCCAGATGTCCGCCTGCATTTCCTTCAGCGTTTTGACAATCTTCAATTCTTTTGATGATCTTTCCTTCCAGTTCTACTAAACCCCGCTCCAAATACCCTAGTTGGTTGTTGGCGCTGACAGCCATTTCTTTCCACTCCTCGATCAGTTTCTGATGGGCTTCTTGTATTTCCTGCTGCTCACTTTCATACTCTCGGATTCTCTTGCGCATTTGATTATACTTAGCCTGTGTGTCAGCATGCTTGTCAATAATTCTGTGACCCCGAGCGGATCTTGGCTGACCCATACCATTGTCATCTAACCAACCCGCGTAGTGCGGCACGCAGCCGGCGTGATACCTGTCTGGTTCAAGGGATTCTTTCTCCAAAATGATCTCGCAATGCCACAAATGATGAGCTTGGCACCGGTGAGGGCTATCGTCATCCTGGAAATCAGCCCTTAGGTGACTTGTCTTATCGACCATTGGTATGATTTGTTTTCTTCCATCTTGCCTCATGGCTCAAAGAGGAACGTAAGGGTAAGTTCCCCTTAAACCAATCAGTATGAGGAATGGGGCGTCTCGGGATCGAACGATGAAC